>SJYQ01004284.1:684271-733989 GCA_006410935.1 Redunca redunca
GCTTGCAAACACAAATAAATATTAAATATATATTCTTATTTTCTTCCTTTCTTACATTAAACTTAATATCTATGCTCAGATCTGCAGCTAACTTTTTTCTTACTAATATACTTTGGAGATTTTTCCATATCAGCATACAAAAAGCTTCCTTGGTCCTTTTTTAACTGCCTAGCATTTGAAAAGGAATACTCTCGCTGCAGTATAAGATAAAAATTGAGGAAATGGGAAATTATAGGAATTTAGACAAGAAATGATAAGAGCCTTGAAAATTGATATATCTGAGATAGTGAAGAAATGCCAAGAAGACAGAATCAGTAAATGTGGGAGATAAGTTGGGGAGGGGGGTGAGATCAAGGGGAAAAAAATCAAAGATTACTCTGGGATTCTGGCCAGGGCAGTTGGTGAAACACTGTCAGATGATGAAACACTTACAGAGAGAAGGAAGTCATTAGAGGAGCAGGCTAGGGTAGGCAGGACTGGAGACAGAGGATGAGTTGCGTTTTCAACATGTGGAGTTTGTATCACCAGGTGGAGATGTTAGGTAGTAATTGGTGGCTCAGAGGGTAAAGCATCTGCCTGCAATGCAGGAGACCTAGGTTCGATCCCTGGGTCAGGAAGATCCCCTGGAGAAGGAAATAGCAACCCACTCCAGTACTCTTGCTTGGAAAATCCCATGGACAGAAAAGCCTGGTAGACTACTGTCCATGGGATCACAAAGAGTTGAACACGATTGAGCAACTTCACCACCATGAAGCTTAGGTAGCTCAGATTTTAAAAATCTGCCTGCAATGCAGGAGACGTGGGTTCAGTCCCTGAGTTGGGAAGATCCCATGAAGGGAATGGCAACCCACTCCAGTATTCTTGCCTGGGAAATCCCATGAACATGGGATCCTTGAGGGGTACAGTCCACAGGATCCCAAAAAGTTGAACATGACTGAACAACTAGGCACACACATGAAGCTCAGGAGGTTTCTCAGGTGCTCAGTGGTAAAGAATATGCCTGCCAACCAGGAAATGTGGGTTTGATTCCTGAGTCAGGAAGATCCCCTGGAGAAGGAAATGGCAACCCACTGCAATATTCTTGCCTGGGAAATCCTATGGAAAGTGGAGCCTGGTGGGCTAGAGTCCGTGGGATCACAATGAGTCAAACATGACTTAGTGACTAAACAACAACAATGAAGTTCAGGAGAGAGGTGAAATATGGAGACTTTAGAATCATCGGAATGTAGTTGATTAAAACCTTCAATATGGATAAAGTCATCTAGCATGAATATAAAGCAAGAAGGTAAAAGCAGATGAAGATAGAATCCCTTATGGTAGTTGGAGGAAGAGAAATATGCAATACATGACATTAGAAATTAAAGTTATTTTTGACAAATCTTGTCCCATGGAGGTGTCCCCATACAGATATATTCGCACACGCACACACACACACACACACACACACACACACACACACACACACACAGTGTTTCATGGTCAGAAATTTTAGAGATTCACAGTATACAGTACCATATTAAAAGCTAGTAACATCCTTAGAGCTCATTTTTGGAAAATACAGGGTCTAAGATATTGGATATTTAGCTAAATACTGGAAAGTCCTGCTTTTAGATCTGGAGAAGATGACCTCAGCCCTGGGCTCTGTGCTTTTGAGGACTCTGTCATGGCTCTTGCCTAACTGTTCCCTTTTCTATAGAATGAAAAATCCATGAGATTTGGAGTGTATACCCACCAGGAGGCTGGTCTACCCCCACCCCCATATCTACACCACACTCTGCTACTGCTACTGCTAAGTCGCTTTAGTCGTGTCCAACTCTGTGCGACCCCAGAGACGGCAGCCTACCAGGCTCCCCCATCCCTGGGATTCTCCAGGCAAGAACACTGGAGTGGGTTATCTGGAAGTCCCAGAATTTGCTTCCTTGATGGTCCTAAATCTGCAACCAGGTCCCATGTGGTCCCTTTACCTAGTCTATTCTCCTGATGGCAGAGTGTATCCATCCTCTGGTGATCCAGAAGTGACTGGGGAGTATGGAAGAAACTTTGAGGGGTGAGCTGATATGTCCACACAAATATAAATGAGAACCTCCATAGTGCGGGTAAAGCTAGGAATTAGAGGGGAAAGCTGACAGGAATAAAGACTAGGGCAAGCTCTCCTCACCCCACCACCTGCCCCCAAGAGTCTGAAAATTCCAAAGTCAAACTAGCCTTCTAGGCCATTGGGAATGTAGATTTATCAGACTGGAAGACAGCAGGTATTTAATTTAGCAGTGTGTTAGCTTGATTTACAGCTTGTAAATATTTAGACATATGACATATGGACCTCCATATGTATTCTTGAGCTGCCCCACATAGTGTCTGGGATGGTCTGAGAAGGAATGACAAGAGGATAGGACAATTGAGAGCCAATGAGGAAGGGAGGAGTAACACCCTCTAGGAGATACACAGTTTTAAACAAACATGAGTAAAGCTTGGTTATTCAGGCAGCAGCACAAGTTCTCATTCCTAGGGCCATGGGGCCTGCCTTAGGTCCTTTAATCTTTATAACCTTTGAGTTTACACATATCTGAACTGAAATGCAGAGAGATCAGCCCAGTGCCCAAGTTCACAGAGTTGGTAGTTGCTGGTGATTATTGCTCAGGACTCCCAGTTCCTAAACCAATGTTATCTCTACCATACCTTGCTGCCTCAAAACTGGAGAACACCAAACCTTTTTTTCTTTTACAAAATGAAACATCCCACTGAGACAAATGTGTATAGTCTTCAATTTATGGTACATTTGGAATTCATGATGAAGTCTTGGAAAATAATCTGTTGTGCTGTCTTTAGGCATCATCTACTGAGGTCTAGCCAGTTAGAAATAAGCAACCATGATCCAACACTTCTTAGATACAATCTCTCACCAAAAACTTACACATTAGTATATCATGAAAATCACTGCTTAATATAGGTGTTATAGATCAACATTTAATAATTTATTATTACAATTAGTTTAGTCCATATTTAGAAAAAAGGAAAACATATATATTACATATGTGCATATTACCTAGACTAAATGCATTATATACATGTGTATATATATATATATAATATAAATGCACNATTATATACATGTATATATATATATATAATATAAATGCACACACATATATATGTGACATTAATATATAGACCTAAGAAAACCTAAAAATATACAGCATAAAACTTAGTATTGGAACTTCCCTGGTGGCGCAGTGTAAAACTCTGTGCTTCCACTGCAGGGGACATGGGTTTAATCTGTGGTCTGGGAACTGATATCCCACATGTCATGTAGCATTAGCCATAAAATGTTAATATTAATTTAAAAATATGCTATATTAATAAAAAGCAATCTACTGAAAATAAGTTTATAGTTTTTAAAGAGTTTATAGAGTTCTGCCAAGAGAACGCGCTGATCATAGCAAACACCCTCTTCCAACAACACATGAGAAGACTCTGCACATGGACATCACCAGATGGTCGACACCAAAATCAGATTGATTATATTCTTTGCAGCCAAAGATGGAGAAGCTCTATACAGTGGCAAAAACAAGGCTGGGAGATGACTGTGGCTCAGATCATGAACTCCTTATTGCCAAATTCAGACCAAAATTGAAGAAAGTGGAGAAAACCACTAGACCATTCAAGTATGACCTAAATCAAATCCCTTATGACTATACAGTGAAAGTGAGAAATAGATTTAAAGGACTAGATCTGACAGAATGCCTGATGAACTATGGATGGAGGTTCGTAACATTGTACAAGAGACAGGAATCAAGACCATTTCCAAGAAAAAGAAATGCAAAAAAGCAAAATGGTTGTCTGAGGAGGCCTTACAAATAGCTGAGAAAAGAAGGGAAGTGAAAAGCAAAGGAGAAAAGGAAAGATATACCCATTTCAATGCAGAGTTCCAAAGAACAGCAAGGAGAGATAAGAAAGCCTTCCTCAGCTATCAATGCAAAGAAATAGAGGAAAACAACAGAAGAGAAAGACTAGAGATCTCTTTAAGAAAATTAGAAATACCAAGGGAACATTTCATGCAAAGACGGGCTCGATAAAGGACAGAAATGGTCTGGACCTAACAGAAGCAGAAGATATTAAGAAGAGGTGGCAAGAATACATGGAAGAACTATACGAAAAAGATCCTCACGACCAAGATAATCACGATGGTATGATCACTCACCTAGGGCCAGACATCTTGGAGTGTGAAGTCAAGTGGGCCTTAGGAAGCATCACAATGAACATAGCTAGTGGAGGTGATGGAATTCCAGCTAAGCTATTTAAAATCCTAAAAGATGATGCTGTGAAAGTTCTTCACTCAATATGTCAGCAAATTTGGAAAACTCAGCAGTGGCCACAGGACTGGAAAAGGTCAGTTTTCATCCCAATCCCAAAGAAAAACAATGCCAAAGAATGTTCAAACTACCGCACAATTGCACTCCTTTCACATACTAGCAATGTAATGCTCAAAATCCTACAAGCCAGGCTTCCACAGCACATGAACTGAGAACTTCCAGATGTTCAAGCGAATTTAGAAAAGGCAGAGGAACAAGAGATCAAATTGTCAGCATCCATTGGATCATAGAAAAAGCAAGAGAATTCCAGAAAAATATCTACTTCTGCTTCATTGACTACACTAAAGCCTTTGACTGTGTGGACCACACCAAATTGTGGAAAATTCTTAAAAAGATGGGAATACTGGAACACCTTACCTGCTTCTTGAGAAACCCATATTCTTGTCAAGAAGAAAAAGTTAGAATGGACATAGAACAACAGACTGGTTCCAAACTGGGAAAGGAATATGTCAAGGCCACACATAGTCACTCTGCTTATTTAACTTATATGCAAAGTATATCACATGAAATGCTGGGCTGGATGAAGCACAAGCTAAATCAAGATTGCCAGGAGAAATATCAATAACCTCAGATAGGCAGATGACACCACTCATATGGCAGAAAGCAAAGAAGAACTAAAGAGCCTGTTGATGAAAGTGAAAGAGGAGAGTGAAAAAGCTGGCTTAAAACTCAACATTCAAAAAACCAAGATCATGGCATCCAGGCCCATCACTTCATGGCAACTAGATGGAGAAACAATGGAAACAGTGATAGACTTTATTTTCTTTGGCTCTAAAATCACTGTAGATGGTGACTGCAGCCACGAAATTAAAAGATCCTTGCTTCTTGGAAAAAAAGCTATGACCAACCTAGACAGCATGTTAAAAAGCAGAGACATTGCTTTGCTTGTAAAGGTCCATATAATCAAAGCTATGGTTTTCCTGTAGTCATGTATGGATGTTAGAGTTGGACCATTAAATAGGCTGAACATTGAAGACTTGATGCTTTTGAACTGTGATGTTGGAAAAGACTATTTACAGAGTCCCTTGGACTGCGAGAAGGTCCAACCAGTCAATCCTAAAGGAAATTAGTCTTGAATATTCACTGGAAGGACTGATACTGAAGCTGAAGCTCCAATACTTTGGCCGCTGATGTGAAGAGTCAACTCATTGTAAAAGACCTTGATGCTGGGAAAGACTGAAGGCAGGAGGAGAAGGGGGTGACGGAGGACAAGATGGTTGGATAGCATTACTGACTCAAAGGACATGAGTCTGAGCAAGCTCTGGAAGATGGTGAAGGATGGGAAAGCTTAGTGTGCTGCAGTCCATGTGGTCACAAGTGGTCAGACATGACTGAGCAACTGAACAGCAACAAAAAGAAGATTAATTTTTTAACTGACCTGTCTATCAACAGTCAAATGGATAAAGATGTGGCTAGTCATGAAGAATGAATTTCTGCCATTTGCGGCAATGTAGATGGACTTGGAGGGCATTGTGTTATGTGAAACAAGTCAGATAGAAAGAACAAATGCTATGTGATATTGTTTATATGTGGATATCATTTATATGTACATCCAACAAGTGAATACAACAGGAAGGAAGCAGACTCACAGATACAGGGAACAGCCTGGTGGTTACCAGAGGAGAGGGGAGGAGGAAGGGGCAATAGAGGAGTACAGGGAAAAAGAAAGGTTTATTATGGGACTGTATGAAATCATGTTTGTGAAACTTTTGAGGTTTATAAAGTACTATAGAATTTAAAGAGTCTTCTATTCAATAAAAAATTTTTCAAGAGAAAATACTTCCAGGTTTCATTACAGCAAAACACATCACACCAAATGGAAGAATAGGGCCAGCTTCATGGGCTTGTGATCTGTGTCCAGAATCCACACTTAGCAGAGCCCTGTGACTGGTTTAAGAGAACTCTGCTCTCAGCATCTTAAAATGTGTAATAATTTTTGAGCAAAGAGATCCCACATTTACATGTTACACCAAGCCCTGAAAATTAGGCAGCCAGTTTGGGGTCAGAAAAGTTGTTCTGCTCTGTGCAGAGATGGTAGAGTTCATGAGCGCTACTGCTGCTGCCAAGTTGCTTCAGTGTGTAGGTTGCTGATAAACATACAGACACCCAATTTTCGTATCATGTGTGCTTAGTTGCTTATTCGTGACTGACTCTGTGATCCCATTAACTGTACCCCACCAGGCTCCTCCTCCTCCACGGGATCTTGCAGGCAAGAATACTGGAGTGGGTTGCCATTTCCCACTCCAGGGGATCTTCACGACCCAGGTATCACACCTGTGTCTCCTGCACTGGCAGGCAGGTTCTTGACCACTGAGCCACCAGGGAAGTCCATAGAAAGAAAGAAAGGTAGCGCTAAGTCATGTCCAACTCTCGCGATCCCATGAACTGTACCCTGCCATGCTCCTCTGTCCATGGGATTCTCCAGGCAAGAATACTGGAGTGGTTGCTATTTCCTTCTCCAGGGGAACTTCCCGACCCAGGAACTGAACCCAGGTGTCTCCCGTATTGCAGGCAGATGCTTTACCGACAGAGCTATACAGTAAGCCCCAGGGAAGCCCATATGTCTCCATTATTCCATGGAATTCAATCCCATGTTGCATACTTATGTTAAAATATTATCCCTACTCTATATAAAATTCAAATTTATGTAACTAAAAAGTATTGTCTAGACTCCAAGTATCAGTTATACTTGACAGATAACCTTGGGCAGAAGATTTTTTCCATCCATGATTAGAAAGTAACCAGTCATTTTAGCATGGAAAGACAGAACAAAGTTCCCTGTGCAGAGATCACTTTCCAGCCTATTTAGTAAATAAATTGCCCGTTCATCCTTTGGGTACAGAATATTTATGTTCAACTTTGTGATTTTCATTTAAAAACATATATTCAATCTATTGCATATATTTCATGTTTTATTTTGCTTATTTTAAACAGAATATATTCTTGAAAGGTCTTTCCTGGTGACTCAGACAGTAAAGAATCTTCCTGCAATGTGGGAGATGTGGGTTCAATCCCTAGGTTGGGAAGATCCCCTGGAGGAGGGCATGGCAACCCACTCTGGTCTTCCTGCCTGGAGAGTCCATGGGATCTCAAAGAGTCAGAAATGACTGAGCGATTAAGCACATAAGCACAGAAAATATTCTTGAAGATGTTGTTCAATGAAAATTACCTATAAAAATTTTATATTAAAAAAAATAAAATGAATTACAAATAAATAAATAAAAATAAATCATTATATAAAAATTCAATTTCAGCCAGATGTCCTGTATTTTATCTGGCAAACCTTCTCATGGGGTAAAGATGAAATAAGCATACTTTCCTAGTGTAATTTCTAATGGTGAAAGCCACTCAGTTGTGATTGACTCTTTGCAATCCAACGGACTATACAGTCCCTGGAATTCTCCAGGCCAGAATACTGGAGTGGGTAGCCTTTCCCTTCTCCAGGGGATCTTCCCAAGCCAGGGATCGAACCCAGGTCTTGGGCATTGTCAGTGAATTCTTTGAAAGCTGAGTCACCAGGGAAGCCCAAGAATACTGGAGTGGGTAGCCTATCCCTTCTCCAGGGGATCTTGCTGACCCATGACTTGAACCAGGGTCTCGTGCATTGCAGGCAGATTCTTTACCAGCTGAGCTACCAGGGAAGACCCATTCATTCACTCTCTAAAGTGTCTCGTGTGTGATTAAAGGCTAAGTCGTGAGCGACTCTTTTGTGACCCCATGGACTATAGTCTGCCAGGCTCCTCTCTCCATGAGATTTTCCAGGGAAGAATATTGGAGTGGGTTGCCATTTCCCTCTTCAGGGGATCTTCCTGACCCAGGGACTGAAACCACGTCTTCTGCATTGCAGGAAGATTCTTTACCGCTGAGCCACCAGGGAAGCCTCCGAAGTGTCTTAGCTTGTAAAAATCAGCCTGTGGTCTGTCTAGATAAAGGGCCTGAGAAGGTCTTGATGTATTTGAACAACTCTGTGGACCAAAGCATTTGGAAAACTCGTATTGAAGGTTGAGGTTCCTGTGCTCTTAGCTTTTAAAGAGACAGATAAGCAGGTAAAGACGCAGGACGGTAACAGAGAAGCAAGGAGGTTAAAGATGGGCAGTGCCTAAGGATCTTGTAAGAGTTAAACAGACTTACTGGATTTAGTCATCTTGAAAATTCTTTTCAATGTAGGATTAGACAAAAAAAAAAATCCTCACATATCATGCCTAATTGCTCATGAATAAATCTTCAGGAGGCTTTCTTTGAATGGGACAAATTTGAGAAATAGAGGAGAATGTAAAAGTAACTGAAGCGTCTCAAACCAGCTGAGTCTTGGAGAGTTTGCCAAAATCCTGGTTGTGAAGTTTTTAACCTTGCTTTTTTGGACTAATTGGTACGTTGATTATAATTCCCTATACAGTTTTTCCTTTAAATAGTGGAATCACTTAAATGTGACATAATGATGTTTGCTAATAAACATAGATCCATAGACCCCTGACTCAGTTCTTAATCCCTGATATACTGACTACCAGTTCCCTAAAGCTGTTTTCTTAAAACCCCCAGATTTCTCCAAATCGCCAAACTCAGCAGTAATTTCGCAGTCTTGTTATTCTTTCTCCTCCTTTGACTTCTAGGACACTTGCTTACCTGGATCTCCTATATTTCCAATTTTTAGCTCCTCTTGCTTCATCTGGCTCCACATCACCTTCACTGAGCTTAAATGCAGGTAATCCATAGGTTGTGTCCTGGCCTTTTAGTCTATTTTCTTCTTCTACACCTTCCCTTTTCAATTTCCTGATTTTTCATAGATTCAGCTGATGTTTAACTGCTGGTGTGTTGGAGCCAGCTTATGCAACTCAGACCTGAACGTTAGCATCGTTTCCCAGTTGCACATGCAATGGCCTCATGTAGGGATAGAAAATCAGCAACCCCGCTCCCCATCCTGTATCTGATTCTTCAATGCTTAATAGGACACCACCGCCTATAACAAGTATTCAAACCTTTTCACCCCGATTCCAACCTGTCCTGCAGCCTGACCTTCTACCTTCTCCTTTGTATGTATCTTTAACTCTAATCAAATGAGACCACTGTGTCCTCCTAATGGCCATAAGCCGTCCTATCACTCTGCCTTAGTTCATGCTGTATTCCTCACCTCCTCCATGAAGGCTCCCATCCTGCCTCAGCCTTGCCTTCTGAACTTCTGGCACAATTTGGGGGGCCTCTTGTCTGACATTTTTCACATTCTAACTTCAGTTCAGTTCAGTTCAGTCGCTCAGTCGTGTCCGACTCTTTGCGACCCCATGAATCGCAGCACGCCAGGCCTCCCTGTCCATCACCATCTCCCGGAGTTCACTCAGACTCACGTCCACCATGTCCGTGATGCCATCCAGCCATCTCATCCTGGGTCATCCCCTTCTCCTCCTGCCCCCAATCCCTCCCAGCATCAGAGTCTTTCCCAATGATTGTCTCCATTATTTGTATACTTATCTCTTCCCCCTTACAAATGTAAAAGTATGTATCAAAACATGAGTCAAGGACTTTCCTGGTGGTCCAGTGATTAAGGATCCACTTGCCAAAGTGGGGGACATGGATTTGATCCTTGATCTGGAAAGATTCCACACTCCTCAGGGCAGCACACTCCATGCACCACAACTTCTAGAGCCCGTGTTCCACAAGAGAAGCCAGTGCAATGAGAATCCTGTGCACTGCAAACAAGAGTAGCCCCTACTCGCCACACCTAGAGAAACTGTGTGCAGCAAAGAAGACCCAGTGCAGCCAAAAATAAATTAATTAATTAAAAAACAAGAACCAAATCTTTTTTGTCTGTTTTTTAAAGCTAGTGTTTGCTTCTACTTTATCTAGCCCTCTAACTTAAATCAAATACAGTTTCTTCAATTACTGAATTAATTCAAATGGAAAAAAAATCATATCTTATAGAGTATCTTTATAGGATAAGAAAATAATTTGGGTCAGAAGAATTGACTTTGAATCACTCTGATTGCATAAGTCCTTGAAAGAGATGCCAACATATTCTAATACAGCTATGCCTTGGTTTTACTGAGAACCAAGGGTTTTGTTTTTTTAATGTCAATGGCAATAGAAGAATTCTTTTAAGCTGGAAATAGAGAAAGCTATTACCTACTCATGGTAAATCATAGCTAACACATCACACTGAAATTGCTTCAACAAACATTGAGCTCCTCTTCTATGGAAGATGCAATATTATGTGTTACACCTCATAAAATACTTTGAATTGCCAGAAAATAGAAACTCTTCCTCAATTTTTGTGTGCTAATGGTGTTGAAAACAAAGAGGGTGATTCACATAGGGAAATCCATATTAAAATTTAAAATGCATTAAAATTAAATAAAGGGCATACTTCAAGAGCACATATAATTTACATTTGGGTAATAAGCGAATAGATACTTCCTTTTCAGAATTTTCCCTTGGTATTCCGTGAGCAATGTCAACTATTGATGCCTTCTGCTTATAAATGTAGTGCAGCCATAGAAACAGAATTTTAAAATCCATTTGCCTGGCCTCATTCACTCCAGAAAAAAAGTCTCTATTTTATGTCTCTTTTTCCTGATAGCTTCTCTCATTTAATTTTACTGGTACCAATTGTGGTGTATGTGTGTGTGTGCGTGTGCTAGGAAATGTAGCACAGAGAGCAATGTTGTAATCCTTAACTGTTACAGTCTCATAATACACACACACACACACACACAAGCATTGCATTAAGATAATGAACATTCCACAAAGTCAATGAGAGTCAGTGTAATTTCATGGAAGTGTGTATGAACATTGGAAATGTAGAATTTCTTCCAAGCTGCTGTGTTCACACCATGGTTCTGTCTGGGCTCTCTGTTTTTGCAATCCTATTGGACTAGACTCTCAAACTACAACCTTGAAACAGGTAGCAGGATGCAGGAGACGTGGCCTTCAGGGGAAATTTACTCTGCAATTTCTCAGCAGGGCTGGACTCTGCTCAGTAATTATCCTTGCTCAGGGGAAATCCAGGTTCTTGACATTTTTCCAAGAAAGGGCAGTGGGTGGAGCAACCAACCTCTATAGCCCCCAGAGTTACGTAGTGACTTGGAATCGCTGAGTGTGCCTAGCTTGCTTGGGGAAAAAATATCAGCCCTGACATGAGTCCCTCCAAATAGCAATAGGACAGCCCTTTTCGAATCTTAGCCATTTCAGGCCTGCCTCCTTTACCATTGACCTAAAAGAACTTTTAGAAATCTGCCTTGGGAAGACGGTTATTCTAATGTCAGAGTCACCCCACGTAGCACCTTTATGCAGCTATAAAAAGGCACATTTCTAGACAGACGTGGCCTCAAGTCAAGGTGCAGGACCCGTGATCACGGTGACCTCTCACCCCACACTACCTTCCCGCTGGGTGCCCTATGCAGGGCACAGTCTACATATACAATAGCTATGCCTTTCACTATTCTTTTGTCACTTCAAATGTTATGAACAGAACAGCATTTCAAGCTTAAAATTTACAATTTTCAGCAGCATCTTGATGACATGCCATTAGGTGAGACCTGCTGATAATAAGCCCCCTGATACAGCACTGGCTTCCCACTTTGCCATATCCTGTCTGATTCAGACATGTCATTACCAAGGTTATAAGCAGATGTATCAAAGATAAAGCCTTACTGTAAGATGAATCTTGCCGTGGTTTGTCTATAAGACATGCCATAAAATTTTTCCGCATTATTGAATTATTTTGTCTGTCTTAGATGACTTCATATTGCAATCTCTAATCATCAGGTCATCAAATTACCTTACAAAAGAATTGTCAATGTACTCCAACATAATTTTAGAGAATTTCCCTTGGGGTCCCTGGTAGTTATAAGAAAAAAGTTAACACCATGCTAGGAATACATTCCTTTTCAGCAAAGCCACTAACATAAACCACTGCCTCTTTAAAAAACTATTTTATTTTAGAAAATTAACAATGCTCTATTATTAGAGTATTAGACATTAACTAATCTCTAATTATATTAGAGATTATATACTCAATTATATTAGAGTCTTAGAGATTAACAGTGTGTAAGTTTCAGGTTACTGCAAGGTGATTCAGTTATACATATACAAGTATCTATTCTTTTTCAAATTCTTTTACCATTTAGTTATTACAGAATATTAAGAAGAGTTCCCTGTGCTATACAGTAGGTCTTTGTTGGTTATTTCTTTTAAATATAGTAGTGGATACACTCCCTTTTATCTATGACAGAAGAGTCCATTGTAGGGGCTACCTTGAAGGCAGAAGGCCCAGAGTTCATCTCCTTGAGGCAGGGGACCTCCTCACGAGAGAGGAATAAAAAGAGCACAAATGTCTTGCTCCTGACTAGAGAGGGTTAAACAAGCAGCAGAGAAGTGAAAATAGATAAGTAAGCCCTCTGCCACCTCTGGCTTGCCCCTCAGCACTATACCTGGAGCAGCATAGGCCTTCACTGGCTACTTGACGTGGGGGGAGAGGGGAGACGATTATTACACAATGATCTGTGACATATATCACCATGCAAGCACTCAGGACCTTCAGACATGGAAAGTTATTCCCGAGTTTTTGCTCAAGTTCAGTCCATTCCTTTAAATTCCCTGATGCCTGACACCATTTTACAAATTCCCAAAGGGGTTCTATTTTTCTACATGTTTGACACAGTGGAAATGCCTATGATTGTATGTGCCTCATTACAGAAGCATATCCTGACAGGCTTTTTTTTTTTTTTGAAAAAAAACTTAATAGCTATTTAATTTACCAAGAATGTTGCCATGATTAAGGACATGTTGGCTCCAATGGATTAGGGCAGCTCATCACATTTTACGAACTGCCAACATGTAGTGACACTTTCCTCCTGAGGATGAGTTTCATCAGATTCAAGTACTGGTTTCTGGTTTATAATTCAATCCATTTCACTGACTCACAGAGGGTGGAGTAAAATGACACAGTTCTTTGGTCCTTTAGTCAGTTTTTCATATTACTGTGTGATTACGCATTTATCTTTTCACCATGAGAGGTGATATGTACAACAGTGTCAGTAATTACCACCCTGCCACTGACTTTCATGTATTCTAGAACTGCCCTCAGATAAACATGTTGGATCAGAGGGAACAAATAAAACATAAGACTGTCATTAAATCAAGGAGAGTTAGAAGGACGAGGAAGGCGAAAATACCATGGCTGTGCCAGCTAGAAGGGTGTCCAAAAGGAGACTCCAGCAACTTTCATCCCCAGGTACATTATGTACTGGCTACAATTACTGCCTTCATAAGGGGATGCAAAGCACTGGCCAGACATAGCCTTAACAAAGCATGCATTGTACACACAAGGAGATAGACATATAAATACGGAAAACCAAGTGCTCTCACTGTTGAAAGAAGAAATTAACTCGTTTGTGCAAACAAGTTTTGGAACTGGTTAATTAGATTCAAACTTTAGTCTTTCCCCCTTCTCCCACACCCTGACTTTGCCTGGAATCAGTGATTTCCTATGTTTTGGACCAAAAGGGCTCATACAGCTACTGAAGTGTGTTCAGGGAGGAAATCCAGAGAACTCGGGGGTTGTGTGACAGCTGGGAATTCTATAAAGATGTAGAGTGACATTAAATCATAAACTTTCTGTAGTTCGTTTGTGGTGGTTGTTTGTTTTGGCTTGCTCTTTCTTCTAGTTTTATTGAGATATAATTGACACACAGTACTGTTTAAATTGGGGGCTTCCCTAGTGTCTCAGTGATGAAGAATCCACACGCAATGCAGGAGATGCAGGGGACATGGGTTGGATCCCTGGTTTGGGAAGATCCCCTGGAGGAGAGCATGGCAACCCACTCTAGTATCCTTGCTTGCAGAATCCCATGGACAGAAGAATCTGGCATGCTACAATCCACTGGGTCCCAAACAGTTGGATACTACTGAACACACACGTACACACTGTTTAAATTTAAGATGTTCAAGGTACGTTTGGCAAAAAAATAAATAAATAAATAATGTGTAAAGCATAATTCTCTGAAGGAGAAAATGGCAACCGATTCCAGTATTCTTGCCTGGGAATTCCATGGACAGAGAAGCCTGGCAGACTATATAGTCCATGGGGTCGCAAAGAGTCAGACGTGACTAGAGACATGAGTACATACAGCATAATAAGTTGACTTCTATCATGAAACGATGAACACAAGAAGTTTAATGAACATCCCTCATTTCATATAGAAGCAAAATTTTTTAAAAACAGAAAAAATTTTTCTTTGTAATGAGAACTCTTGAGATTTACTCTTTTAACACTATATATCTATACAAACACACACACACACATATATATATAATGTACTGCAATGTTAATTATATTTATCCTGTTTTACATTATATTCCTGTGTGCACGCTAAGTTGCTTCAGTTATGTCTGACTCTTTGCAACCCTATGGGCTGTAGCCTACCAGATTCCTCTGTCCTTGGAATTCTCCAGACAAGAATACTGGAGTGGGTTGCCATGACCCAGAGATGAAACCATCATCTCTTATGTCTCCTGCATTGGCAGGCAGGTTCTTTACCATTAGTGCCACCCCTAGTACTTGCTTACAACTGGAAGCTTGTACCTTTTGACTGCTGCTGCTGCTAAGTCACTTCAGTTGTGTCCGACTCTGTATGACCCCATAGACAGCAGCCCACCAGGCTCCCCCATCCCTGGGATACTACTTCCATCCAGTCACCTCTCCCCCAGCTTCCATCTGTAGTGCCTTTTGTATTTAACCTCTGTTCGTTTCTAGTTAAGCCCTTTTAAAATAGAAACAGTTTGATTTTGAATAGATTGCTGATTTCATGTTTGGACATGTTATAAACTGAGTATAGTCAGTTGGGGAGCGTCTGTGTCAATAAAGGACAATGATAACGTAATGACAGAAAATGAATGCTTTCGAAGGCTCCTGTGTATGCCTCCTTGAAAAGTGTTTCTGAGTTTATGTTTAACTGTGTGCTTAGTCACTCAGTCATGTCCAAACTCTTCACAACCTCATGGACTGTAGTCCACCAGGTTCCTCTGTCCATGGGGATTCTCCAGGGAAGAATACCAGAGTGGGTTGCCATGCCCTTCTCCAGGGGATCTTCCCAATCCAGGGATCAAACCCAGGTCTCCTGCATGGCAGGCAGATTCTTTACCAGCTGAGCTACCAGGGAAGCCCTGTTATGTCTGAATTCTGGGCATTTGAAATAATTCAAACAAAATGAGAAAGCTCCAGTTCTGACAAAGGTGGTGGGCCAGCCATCTTCCCATTCCAGGGACAGCACACCTCCTTCCTGCCCCTCATGTCCTCCAAGAAGCTGGCCATAGGTGTGGCACGTGCAAAAGCAAATGTGAACATGGCTGTGGACAAATGGCTGCAGACAATTACAACTTGTTCGTTGCCATTGATACGTATGAAAAGAATTACAAGAACATTCTCTTCTTCAGAGGCAGAGTCCCACTCTTATTTTGTCTCTTTCACCCTGGTAGTGGGACATCACGGGGTGGCACTGCTCAGCCGTGTCCGACTCTTTGAGATCCCACGGACTGTAGCCTGCCAGGCTGCTCTGTCCACGAAATTCTCCAGGCAAGAATACTGGAGCGGGTTGTCATTCCCTTCTCCAGGGGATTTCCTGACCCAGGAATTGAATCCTGTCTCCTGCATCTCCTGCATTGGCAGGCAGATTCTTTACCAGTGAACCACCTGGGAAGCCCTGTAGAAGGAAGGTACTATAACCTCTGCCATGACTTTCTCCCACCTTAGTTATTCTAACTTAAACTCTCTTGCTGACATTTACCTGAGAAACAACAGAATGCTAAAGACAGGCCTGCCATATTTATGTTGCATTGTGATTTTCCTTAATCCCAAAGGAGGTTCCTTCAGAAATTTAAACCCAATAAGTGAAATGATACTAAGTACAAATCCAGTCATTCTGTCTCTTGGTGCAAAACAACATTTCTCAAATCCTTTAATGCATAGTACTAGTTTTAAAAGATGTTACAGATCCACCATGAGGTCAAGTATTTCAAACCAAGTAAGTTATGAAGCAATTCCTTCTGGATGACCTTCTTGAAATTTCTTGATGAACTCATAACAAAGGCTCATGAAAGTACTGTTATAAAGAAATTTCTTCTTTGTTGAACCCATGGTTTTCCAAACTTCTTTGAGAATAAAACTGTTTTGGGGAAACACTTACAAGCATCTTGTAGAACAAAAGTAAGCAAAACACATGTTTAGAAAATACTGTTTAAAAAACAACAGGAGTGAAGTAACTATTATATGAATGTAAAGGAACAAAATCCATACAAAAACAGAATGTTTTAATAACACGCTAGTATTTTGTGGTGAATAAACTTTTACAAGTCACTTCCTAATCTAGGGATTGAACCTGCATCTCCTGCATTGCAGGCTAATTCTTTACCACTGAGCTCCCAGGGAAGCCCACAAGTCCCTAAAAGAGTGAATTTGTGAATCATACTATGTTACAGTTTTAAATTAAAATGGAATATACAAGTGTGTCTTTTATACTTAATAGGCTGCCCATTTACTCTTTTCTTAGGATCATAATATGATAACAAAAGTTTTCTTTTTTAAATATCATTTGGATTTGCCATAATGAGTACAAGCTATTCAAAACTTCAGAAATTACAGTGCTGAATTTAGTTTGTGAAGCCATGAATTCCATATCAGGCCAAGACTTTTCCCATTGATTTTCATTCTGTGACCTTTTAAAAATAGCTGAGATTGAAAAAAAAATCACTTTCTTCTCAAGACTGAAATGTAGGTGTTTCATGAACATATGTTCCGATAATCTTTTGGACTTTGAAATTTTCACAGATTCTCTGCCATGGAATCACCTTTACTTCATTTAGAAAAGGAATCCCCAGTCCACAGGCCGCAGACCAATAGAGGTCCATGGCCTGTTAGGAAATAGACTGCCCAGCAGGAGGTGAGTGGTGAGTGAGCGAAGCTTTATCTGTGTTTACAGCTGCTCCCCAAAACTTGCATTACTGCCTGGGCTCCACCTCCTATCAGACCAGTGGCAGCCTTAAATCCTCCTGGGAGCCCAAACCCTACTTTGAGCTACATGCGAGGGATCTAGGTTTCAAGCTCCTTATGAGAATCATCCTAAAACTATGCCCACTGCCTCAGTCCATGGGAAAAAAATCTCTCCCATAAAACTGGTCCTTGGAGCCAAAAATGTTCAGGACTGCTGACTTCGAATAAACATGTCTAAGTAGTTCATTTGTAGCTCTTCTCAGGAGGAACTTAGGGTCTATACCCTTGAAACACAACACCATGGACGCCATGACAAAATGTTGGATAGTTAGGGAGTTTGGGCATGTGTATGCATGCGTGTATAATTGCTTAGTTGTGTCAGACTCTTTGCAACCTGTGGATTGTAGCCCATGAGGCTTCTCTGTCCACGGAATTTTCCAGGTAAGAATACTGTAGTGTTGCCATGTCCTTCTCCAGGGGATCTTCTCGACTCAGGGGTCAAACCTACCTCCTGCATTAGGAGGCAGATTCTTTACCACTGCACCAACTGGGATGGGCATGTACACATCGCTGCATTTAAAATGGATAACCAACAAGGACCTATAGTATAGCACATAAAATTCTTCTCAACATTATGTGGTAGCCTGGATGGGAGGGGAGATTGGGGGAGAATGGATACATGTATATGCATGTCTGAATAAAATAAAATATAAAGTTAAAAAAAAAATATTGGATCCACGTTTCCTTTTATCCTGATCATGGAAACTTGCTTTTTCAGGATGAGTCCGTCTCACCTGCCTCATTCCTGGTTTATTACACCCGTGTGGGGAGAGAACTTGGCTTCTCTTTGCGATGTATTCCTGGTCCCTAGCCTTGGCCTGGGTTCCTCTGATCCTCTCTATCCTTCAGGGACCCAACCCTGGGCCAGGCATCCACTGTCAGCACTGTTCATGTGAGTCCTCTCACAGCTCATTCTTGTCCAGCCAGAGCTTCTGTCTCATTCAACTGCTTGTACCTACAGTGTCTAGAATCACAAGTACAGCAGTAAATTAGTAATATCAACAAGTCGATTTTAAAGAAGCACTGACTTTTTAAAGGTGATGGATAAAACAAAAATAGGAGGGGCTACAGCCTAAGGCAGGGGGAGGATATCTAGTCTTATCTGCCAAGTCCTTTAATCTTCCTGAGAACTACTGATGTATCATGAATGTATATTTTAATTTGTCTTTCCATAGCAACCATCTCTTATTTGGCATCTTCCCACCATGACACATTTTGCTTGGAGATTTTGGTAAAATTACCCAACAGAGGAGGACTCAACTCAACTTCCCCTTTCTTAATTCTCTTTCTTACTACTTCTATTAGAGCTTCTCCCTCTCCAAAGGGTTCGTATGCTTTGCCTAGTCTCATGGCTTTCAAAGTAGGCCGGGGGAACCCTGGGAGACAGGAGTTGAGATTCTTTTGGGGAGTCCATGAAGTCAAAATTATTTCCATCATATTAAGATGAATTTTCTCTTATATAAGTGCTTTTATAAGTGCACACATTTGTATCAGTAGAAACCTCTGATAGTAAGAACAAGTTGCTAAGTCACTTCAGTCGTGTCCGACTCTGTGCGACCCCATAGATGGCAGCCCACCAGGCTCCCCCATCCCTGGGATTCTCCAGGCAAGAACACTGGGGTGGGTTGTCATTTCCTTCTCCAAAGAACCAGTTATCCGGGTTCAATTAATGGAAGTTGCCAGGCAAAGTGCTACATAATTTCATACATACACATATTTAATTGTTACTGCAATCCTAGGAGTGAGATACTGTGTCAGCTCTGCCAACGAGTACATTGCGTTTCAGAGAGGTGAATTTACACATCTACAGTCTGCACAGCCCTATACTCCCCACAGCCAGAATTTGAATCTGGATTTATCTCCAGTGGTTTGACCTCTACAGCTCTACACTAACATTTTGCCTGAATAATTCTATTCTTCTCCTTTTAGGAAACAGCTAGTGGCTTCCCTGGGGGCTCATTGGTAAAGAATCTACCTGCCAATGCAAGAGACATGAGTTCAATTCCTGATCCAGGAAGATCCCACAAGCTGCCGAGGGGCAACTGACCCCGTGCACCACAACTACTGACCCTGTGCTCTAAAACCCGAGGGCTGCAACTGCTGAGCCCATGTGTCGCAACTGCCGAAGCCTGCATGCCCTAGAGCCTGGCTCTGCAACAAGGAAGCCCCAGCACTATAACTAGTGAGCAGCTCCAACTTGCCACAACTAGAGAAAAGCCCACCCAGCCCAGCCAAAAAATAAATCAATTACAAAAAATAGGCAGGGCTGTGTTCCAATAAAAGTTTAAAAGTAAAAAAAGAGAGAAAGAGCTAGCATTTATGCAAACAACTTTCTCTGTAGATTGTGTGATAATGAGAGTTGCATCTTTCCGGATAGATAATCGAACACGGGGCTCTATATGACTCTGTAGATGTGATAATTTTCCACTAATTCGCATGTGAGCCATCAATTAGAATACTATCTTCTTTTGATCAGAAGGACTTCTTTTGAAAGTCAGGATCTTCAAGACTGAGTGTTCTCAAAAATATGAGCTCTACTCTGTGATGCTGCCTATTTGGCATGCCATGCACAAATGGGGGATGTCTCTGAGTTTTGTTTTACGTGGTCTGTCTTTGACATTTTAAGAAAGACTGGCAGGACTGTCATTTCCTATTACACTTGTAAATGCAACCAGAGAACATTGAACAATGGGCCACCCAAAAAATAAATAAAATTTCAAAAGTGCTTCCTGAGTATCTCAGTAAGATCAAAGAGGTCAGTGATATTTTTGCTGGGCTTGTGTTTTATGAAATCAGAGTACCTTCATCTTATTGATCATTTATCTGGACCTGTCAATCAGCCAATATGGGTCAGGTGTCAGCAAGGTTAAAAAAAAAAGCAGTTACTGATTGCATGGCACCAACCAATTGATAAAATCTATTCCATATGCTCAGTTGCCTGGCTGCCATGGATATTACAGTCGAACATATTGGTTTGCTCATTAGCCATTTAATTAGTTTTTTCTGCATGTGTAATTATTCTCTTATTGTGGTCATGATGAAGGCAAATGTTCTTTGACCATTGCCTCTGCTGACAATAAAATCTGCTGTATAGACGTTTTTAGTCAGGCATTAATTATACCTGTCTTCTGTGACATGATTCCCTTTAACAATAAACGTGTAGAAAAGGCTTTCGATCATATGAAAAGTTGCTAATTTGAAAATCTCTCGCCTAAAAAAATGTGCATTACAGAGTGCAAATGACTCTGACTCCATTTGAATAACTCCCTCTTTGGCCTTCATAAGAAAATTCACTGGGGCCCATTGTTTGGGATATTATTGACTTAACATTCATTAAGGGACTCATAAAAGTGTACTTCCTGCCTGGTCAGGGCATAGTGTTTAAGCTGTAAATATGTTAATATGGGTGTAAATATTGGCTTAAAACTCTTCTTTGAGTCATTTATTTCCTTTACCTTATTGTCTCTAAGTCACATTCTCCTCTGTTTGGCCTGGCCCTTTCCCAGTCTCCAAATGTGCTATCTGAATTCCCAGTGACTGTTTTGTTGGGATACTTCCCGAAAGAGTCAGGGGGCACCGACATAGGGTAATTTTTGTTCTCACTCTGTTCCAGACACTCCGTAGTGGCTAAGCACGAAGACGGCACTCCACTGGGATGACCTTTGATTCTTGGCAGAGGACATATATTTCACTGAGGGAATTCACTCTGCTTGAGGAGTCTCTAGTGTTTGTCAAGATTTCTGTGGAAACAAACATGTGGAGGGTCTTTGTGGAACAGTCCAGAAATAATCGAAGAAGCCAGGAGACCCCCTACCTCCCTCCACAAAAAAAAATGTCAGGCTACGCTTTCTTTTCAGGACTCCTTAACTGATGCCCTTGTGTCAATAACTGCTATTTCCCAGCACTTTCTCTTTTCCCTTTTACTGAGAAAGATACAAAAGTCAACTGAATCAAGACATAAATTCATTTTTACAGCTGAATAAGCTTTGTCTTTGGTTGTTTTAAAAATGAAATAAATGGGAAAATATTTGTTAGAGAATAATAAACACACCCAGGTATTTGCTGCTCTTCTTGGGCTGGACTGAGATTGAAGTGGCTCGGGGAGACCACCTGTGTTTCTTGGTGCAAGCCCAGCGGAGCTTCAGAATCTGTGTAGCTGGATCCAGTCCAGCGACCTGGCTACATTCTTGGATCTCTTACTCAACATGAGGCATCAAGATCACTGGAAACTTTAACAAAAACATCAACAACTAGAAGAGCCAGTTAGCCTATGGTTTGACCCCCAGCCTGCACACCCTCACATCAATCTATCTCAAATCTTCTGGGAACGTAGTTCAGACTTCGAGGCAGGAGAAGGGGCAACCTGAGGGTACAGCTGTTCAGTTTCCCATAGGAGATAAAGAATCTGCAATCATCCCAAAGCACACATTTAGATGGCTGCTTTTTCATCTGCTTTCCACTTGGCTGAATGGTTGCCTCCATAATAACTCTGAAAGCACCAAACAAAAAGCAGCACACTCTGGAGCATGCCAATATGGGATCCAATAAAAGAAACATAACTCAGAATCATTTCAGAAGCAATGAATAAATTGCTACTCAGTAGCAGCTCCTCAAGGAAGCTTGCTCTTCTGCCCAGTAATGTAAAACCATCACAAGAACAGTAGCTGAGGAGGAAGGAAAAAGACAATAAATCTTATTTCCCACTTGCTCTTTGGTATACTTCAAAATAATTCGAATACTTTCTGAAGTAGCTGTTTTGAATGTCTTTATTCAAGTTCCCAAAGGTCTGCTTAAGTTTAACTACCTTATCTGAAAAAGATGGTAAAAATGGCCATCTCAACTTTAATAGTAGGAACAGTGGGCTATGGATAGGATAAGGATCTCTGCTGAGTCAGCCAGCCTTGGTCTCAGGAACGGTCTTCCAGTCCCCATTTGTGTGTGACCTTGGACGGGTAAGTTGACCCCCTTTAGCCTCAAAGTTCCCACGTGAGAATGAAAAGATAGAATAAAGATTCTGGTTTCCTACAGTGTGTTCAGGAACACACTGAGTTATTAGGTATTCTGTGAAGATAGATTTTTACTTTTATTTATCTTTAAGAAATACTGTATTAAACAAAGTTAAATGGAGTTTTATGACAGGATTGGGAACATCTCTTAATACACTAATTATTATCATGAATTGGAGGGGAGGTTGTAGTATGAAATAGCTAAACTTAGTTGACTGCAGGACTCTTGTTCAGAGAGAATTATGGGAATAGTCTAAGGCTGCTTCCAGCCCTAAAATTCCATTTTTCAATCTGAAGTAGCTAATTGCAAATTGGCATGTTTACAAAGGTCATCATCACAGCCATGATTACTCATCAGTGAATGATATGCTTCACAGATGGATGTGTGGGAATGTGGAACAGACCAGGCAGATATAAAGTCCTACCTCAGTGGGATGGCTTTCCTATTCTCCATCTCATCCCCTCATTCTTGGGGGGCTGATTTCTCCTGAACATATGGCCTTCGTCAGGGTGATAAAGCTCCAGACATCATAATGTAAACTGCTATTTCTCATTTTTCTTTCTTTTTGAAAGTGGCTCAGTCATGTCTGACTCTTTTTAACCTCATGGACTATACAGTCCATGGAATTCTCTAGGCCAGAATACTGGAGTGGGTAGTCTTTCCCTTCTCCAGGGGATCTTCCCTACCCAAGGATCGAACCCAGGTCTCCCACATTGCAGGAGGCTTCCTTACCAGCTGGGCCATAAGGGACACACAAGAATACAGAGTGGGTAGCCTATCCCTTCTCCAGTGGATCTTCCCGACCCAGGAATCGAACTGGGGTCTTCTGCATTACAGGTGGATTCTTTACCAACTGAGCTATCAGGGAAGCCCATGGCACCCTGTAATTCTTACCTTCCCTACAGGCCAAGCAATCGACAAACTGTTTTTCCCTACTCAACATTATATCCACCACACCTACATCATTTCTTTTCCAGAATATAAAACACATTTTATGTGTAAATACTGTAAAGCAATAGCCTCAGTTACAGTCTTATACTTTAACTAGAATAGTTTCCTCAATCTAATATTCACGTATGACTGACCCTTGCTCTAATTTGAATTTTATAAGTTTCTTTGTCTTTGTTGTGACTATAGCTTAGCAGTACAGGTTAGGAAAGCAAAAATGATAGCAAATGTGAGTAACTGAATTGTCTTTCCAGTGACAATTCTGTTAGTGTGATTTTGTATCTCAGTTGTCTTCTTGTCCCAAGTTGTAAAAGATGTAATAATGATCTCTGACTACTTTATGTGTATGATAAAGAATATTAGGTTAATTAGAATTGTAAATAGATTAATATTTTAATTATAAATTGAAATGTAAAGTTATAAAAATAAGTGACAAACATGTTTCCCTGGCAACAATTATTCATGAATCTCACTTTAATGATTAAATTCATTTGTGGTGGTGAAAAAGTGAAAGTGAAAGTGAAGTCACTCAGTCGTGTCCGACTCTTTGTGACCCCATGGACTGTAGCCTACCAGGCTCCTCCCTCCGTGGGATTCTCCATGGACTGCAGCCTACTAGGCTCCTCCCTTATTTAATGCATGGAGGCCATGAAAATGCTCCTCTCAAATCTCCTGTTGCATGGAATGTAATTGACAGATGGCTTCAGCTGCTGCTCTCTGAATCTACCGCTGGGTTTGAGCAAAGGTTGTATTTCCCAGGAGCATTTCTGAGAGACACAGAACTTCTTTGATAGGCAACTTTGGCTTGAGGACTCTCTATCAACCTTGCCAAAACTGTTCCGCTGTGCTTCTAAGACCCCTGTCTCCCCTTGTCTTCTCTCATGCTCCTGCTCAGTCGTGTCCAACTCTTTGTGACACTTCAGACTGTAGCCCAATAGGCTCCTCTGAATGGGATTTTTTAGGCAAGGATACTGGAATGGGCTGCCATTTCCTTTTCCAGGGGATCTTCCCAACTCAAGGATTAAACCTGTGTTTCCTGAGTCTAAAATACTGCAGACAGATTCTTTACTGTCAGGAAAGTCCCTTCTTCCTTTCCTTTCTCTTTCAAAAGTATAAGACCTGCATTGTGGTCCACTGGCTGTCCCTCTTCATCTTCCCTCACTGGCATTTATCCAAATAAATCTATTGTATCACTTATTTTATCTTGGCTTCTGGCTTTTAGAAGATCTGAGCTAGCATGACTCAATTCCCTCTTTTTGAACATGAGTTTATGTCAAGTTTTTTGCATCTCTTTTTAATAAATAGCATTGCAATGAAATATCTTATATGATCTGGTAACCATTATTAATTAATTCTGTAGGATATATATGATCTTGGAGATGTAACTGTGGGTGGCACAGAAAGTATATTTTTTAGGGCTTTTGAAAATATACTTGAAAAATTGCCTTCCAGAAGGTATTCCAATTTACATAGTCAAAGCAAATTACTTTTTTCTTTTGCGTTTTTTGTATGCTTTTTCTTGGTGACTTGTGAGTTTTACATACTAAAGGCAATAAACTTAGTGACATAATTTTGCTAGCAATTATTGACATAAATAGTCCCAAGTCAAATAACCATATTAAATGAATTCCACCTACTGTAATAAAACTTAAACCTCTCCCACATTCATGGGTACAGACATAAATTCACAATATCTAGAAAGTACTATACACGATATTATTAAATTAAGCAAAGCAAAATAGAACGGTTTGTCTTTTGGAGGAACTTGTATGGAGCCAGTAATATTGAGAATTGCTGGTAAATCATCTCAGTGAGCAGCTAACAGAATCTGGCCAGAGATAGCAGAGGAATTTTGTGTGGGCATGTGCATCAGTTTACTTTCCAAAATAATCCCATCTGGATGCATGAGAAATGTTCTATCTGTGTCAGCTCATTAGGAGACAAGGTTCAAGCAAACATACTCATTGATTTAACATGCTGGATCCACGAGAAATGAGTCATCCATTGCAATTTGCTCCACCAAGTTTGGGATGGAAGATGACCTACATGCATTTTCTGAGTTGCCTACCAATTTATAGCTTAGAAAACCGTATTTTATTGGCTATCTGTAAATAGGGCATCCCAAGCAATTTGAAATTCATGGAGTGGGAGAGAGTGAATGGTCTCAAGCTCAGCTCTCATTTTAGTTGATTCTTTGACCATTGAGGTCAGAGGGACAATGTTACTAATTTTAAGTAAAATAGCCATGTACAAAGATATTCCATAGAATCCTTAGTTTATAATACTGAGTCTCAACGTCAATATGGGCTTTGAAAATGTTAAGTACATAGTGTAGAAGCTGTACCAGTTTTCTCATGTAAGCAATGCTTATAAACAATGCTTATTTCTTGTTCATTTCTGTAGACAACTACTGACCAACTGTTGGATTCCCAAGTGAATAGCAAAAATCTTTCTCAGCCCATAATGGACTGTACAGGAGCTGCAAGCAGTTACAAAGAAGGCATGACTCCCCACCCTTAGGGTTTCCCTGGCTAGTGAAAAACAGAAATGAATATGCCTGAAAACCATTTATGCTCATTTAAAAGCTTCAAAGTATCAACTTACTTTTAAGGGGCAGTAATAGAGAAAAGGAGCTTAACATTTGCATTATTGACTTGAGCAAAAGAAATGAAACCATGAGACTATTAGAAGGACCAATGAAAGATGCTGCCCTTCAGAATATTGTATTTTCATTTTCTTGGAAAATGCTTGCTATTTTAATTTTTCAGCATATCTCTTAGAGCAATAATCTATGATGATTAGTGTGTTAATATTTTTACAACAATCTTTCCATTTGACTCTGACTTCTAGACTTTAACAATAGGAAGGTATGTGGTTGTACATGTGTGTATATGTGTATGTGTGTGATCATTTTAATTCTGTGCTGTACATTGCAGTTAGAATTCTTTTCAGCAGAGACTAACACAACATTGTAAAGCAATTTTCCTCCAATTAGAAATAAGAATTAAAACATTAGAAGAAAAGAAAAACTTTGAGGAGAACTTTATAACTAGAGACTCATCTCTGGGGAAAATAAAGTCTGATTTCTCCAGGCTGAGTGTTCTAAGCAGGAAGTGACCAGAGGATGTCCTCCATGAAAAGAATGAAGAAGACCTAGTGTCCAGGAAGGAAAAAAATCCAACACAAGAAGGACAGAAGGAAATCCTCAGAATTATAGTGAAGACAGATTCTCAAGATGACAATGGAGCATCAAAAGTGGGGAGGCTGGTGCATACTAGAGAGGTTGGTCATCTCCAGAAGTGACATCTTTTGAAAGTGAAGCTGACAGAATAACAGTCGTGTTAAAGGCACAAATTTGGGCTTGAGTGAATAACAATAATTAATTCCATGGAAAACCAAAAAGTAGTGCAGAAAAAGAATGGCACTTACATTTTACTATGGAATTCAGCTGCCAGTGTTTTCACAGTCACACTGATACAACCCCAAAGAACAAACTAAGTAGTGTTGTAACTATAGTAGGAGAATGGGGAACAAGAGGTGAATGATGGGATGTGAAAGAGACCTAAGTCCTTATTTTCCAAAGTGGGAAGTCAAGAAGTAAAGCATAAGTAGGTACGTAATGTCTGCAACTTCAAAATTAAGAAGTAGTGAGATAAGTGTATTCTTTAGCCCTTCGGAAGAAAATACCAAAATAAACAGGTATGTGAGCTGAAAAATGGTTTCCATTGAGAAAATGGAATACAGGGACATTGAGCTGTTGTGTATCTCAACAAGCCTCCTACAACTACACCATACTTTAAACTCTGTGTGTGTTTAAATTGTGTTCCACAAATAATCTAATGAAACTGAAATTTTGCATTAAAAAACAAAAAGATCAATGAACAGTATGTTTGATGGGAACCCATACCTCCCACCTCTGCTGAGTCCAAATCCTGGATTGCTCTAGTTCTGATTGATACAAATTAGCCCTTGGGCCTACTTATCTCAGTGAACCTACCATGGGATAAACAAGTTTGAAGGTTCACATTTTGTAAAGAAGATCATTAAACACATCTCATCCACTACCTCCCTCTGAGACTGACACCCACTGAAACATACTCTCAAAGATCAGATGGCAACTGACTTAGCTTGTATGTGGTTGTAAGCCTGGACTAGAAAATAAGATTTGCCTTTTTAGTGGAGAAGAGACTTCTTTTAAGTTTTTCTGAAATCTAGACTTAGAACCCCCTATGGGGAGAACTGTGGAGCAGCATGTTTAAGTCTGCAGACAAGGTGCTCCCACCAGGTGGGCTGCTAACCTGCCCTAAGGTAGTGGGTGCTGGGCCCTGAGCCAGGTGTGTCTTTCATAAGAAGGACAGGTGTAGGATGATAGTATGTGTCCACCCTCCAGGGAGACTAGAAGCTCTTGTCTTAAGAGGTTATAATAAAGGGAAGAGGGGAAAACGTATCTCTTAGACAGAGAACTAGAGAGGGCCAGTAACTCCCATCAGTCACTCAACAGATACTGTTTATTACCCTACCCCAGGCATTGGACATCAAGCTCTTTACAATTCTGGTGCTTTGAAAACTCTGATGTAGTAAAAAATCAGTGATTCTTAGCCCCCTGACAACTCACATCTTTTTCTATTCTCTCTCTTTTTGTTTCTCATCTTTGTTCTGGGAATGATTCTCTCTTCTTCCATTTTCAAATCAGGGTGCAATATTTATCTCACAGATTCTTTTCTCTTTCTGTTTGGAGGGAAATTGTTTTACAATGTTGTGTTAGTTTCTGCTAGACAACAACATGAATAAGCTGTAAGTATACATGTATCTCCTCCTCCTAGAACCTCCCTCCCACTACCCACTTCCTCTAAATCATCTCAGAGCACTGAGCTGAGCTCTCTGTGTTATATAGCAGCTTCTTCTTCCATTTTCAAATCAAGATTCAACATCCACTTAACAGATTTCTAAAAACAACTCAAAACTAATATTAAAAATATAAGATAGCAAGAAGAGAGCAAACAGCTGCATTTTATCTTATGTTGCAACTAAGATATAAGTATCTGAATACAGAATTTCAAAGAACAGCAAGGAGAGATAAGAAAGCCTTCCTCAGCAATCAATGCAAAGAAATAGAGGAAAACAACAGAAGGGAAAGACTAGAGATCTCTTCAAGAAAATTAGAGATACCAAGGGAACATTTCATGTAAAGATGGGCTTGATAAAGGACAGAAATGGTATGGACCTAACAGAAGCAGAAGATATTAAGAAGTGGCAAGTATACACAGAACTATACAAAAAAGATCTTCACTACCAAGATAATCATGATGGTGAGATCACTCACCTAGAGCCAGACATCCTGGAATGTGAAGTCAAGTGGGCCTTAGGAAGCATCACTACGAACAAAGCTAGTGGAGGTGATGGAATTCCAGTTGAGCTGTTTCAAATCCTGAAAGATGATGCTGTGAAAGTGCTGCACTGAATATGCCAGCAAATTTGGAAAACTCAGCAGTGGTCACAGGACTGGAAAAGGTCAGTTTTCATTCCAATCCCAAAGAAAGGCAATGCCAAAGAATGCTCAAACTACCGCACATTGCACTCATCTCACGCTAGTAAAGTAATGCTCAAAATTCTCGAAGCCAGGCTTCGCAATACGCGAACCGTGAACTTCCAGATGTTCAAGCTGGCTTGAGAAAAGGCAGAGGAATGAGAGATCAAATTGCTAACATCCACTGGATCATCAAAAACGCAAGAGAGTTCCAGAAAAACATCTATTTCTGCTTATTTGACTATGCCAAAGCCTTTGACTGTGTGGATCACAATAAACTGTGGAAAATTCTGAAAGAGATGGGAATACCAGAGCACCTGACCTGCCTCTTGAGAAACCTATATGCAGGTCAGGAAGCAACAGTTAGAATTGGACATGGAACAACAGGCTGGTTCTAAACAGGAAAAGGAGTACATCAAGGCTGTGTATTGTCACCCTGCTTATTGAACTTCTATATAGAGTACATCATGAGAAATGCTAGAAGAAGCACAAGCTGGAATCAAGATTGCCGGGAGAAATATCAATAACCTCAGATATGCAGATGACACCACCCATATGGCAGAAAGTGCTGCTAAGTCACTTCAGTCATGTCCGACTCTGTGTGACCCCATAGACGGCAGCCCATCAGGCTCCCCCATCCCGGGGATTCTCCAGGCAAGAACACTGGAGTGGGTTATGACAGAAAGTGAAGAGGAAAGTGAATGGTGAAAGTGAAAGAGGAGAGTGAAAAAGTTGGTTAAAGCTCAACATTCAGAAAACTAAGATCATGCCATCTGGTCCCATCACTTCATGGGAAATAGATGGGGAAACAGTGGAAACAGTGTCAGACTTTATTTTGGGGGGCTCCAAAAATCACTGCAGATGGTGACCTCAGCCATGGAATTAAAAGACACTTACTCCTTGGAAGGAAAGTTATGACCAACCTAGATAGCATATTAAAAAGCAGAGACCCTACTTTGTCAACAAAGGTCTGTCTAGTCAAGGCTATGGTTTTTCCAGTGGTCATGTATGGATGTGAGAGTTGGACTGTGAAGAAAGCTGAGCACCAAAGAATTGATGCTTTTTTTAGAGAAGACTCTTGAGAGTCCCTTGGACTGAAAGGAGATCCAACCAGTCCATTCTAAAGGAGATCAGTCCTGGGTGTTCACTGGAAGGACTGGTACTAAAGCTGTAACTCCAGTACTTTGGCCACCTCATGCGAAGAGTTGACTCATTGGAAAAGACTCTGATCCTGGGAGGGATTGGGGGCAGGAGGAGAAGGGGACAGCAGAGGATGAGATGGCTGGATGGCATCACCGACTTGATGGACATGAGTTTGAGTGAACTCTGGGAGTTGGTGATGGACAGGGAGGCCTGGCGTGCTGTGGTTCATGGGATCGCAAAGAGTCAGACATGACTGAGTGACTGAACTGAACTGAAGTGAAGTAGTATTGAACTGTTTTGTAGCCAACAACAAAGCAAACAGATAAAAATTTTCTCTGCTAATCCAGAAATATCTTTTATGCCTTTTAGAATCTTTACACTGGAAGAAAGAGCCTTCTTATGAAATCATTTGTTTCTCTAAAATCAGAGACAAAGTTATTTCATAAAATAAAGCCTCTACTTCCCTATCATTATGATCAGGTATAAATCTAGAAGAAAGGATTAGGTAATATTGTCTGCATCAAGGTGAACTCCCCAAGGAATCAGGGATAGCCCTCCATGTACCTTGTCAGCTGATGCAAATTCACCACATTCTGGAAAACAGGTAGGCACTCTGGGAGGAACTGGGGAGAGTCAGAGTCTAGTCAGTCATGAAATGAGATTCTGAAATTAGAATATATAGAAAGCAAGAATAAGCAGCAAAAGTAAAAGAGAACTCAGATACTTTGCTTTGAGTTTTTTCCTAGGACACAGTAGCACAAAATTAAAGCAACACAGTGCATTTGCAACAGAGTAAGGAAGAGCCCAAATGCCTACCCCTTCTTGAGTGCACATGTATGCTGGATCCTAGGAGATATTGCCTCGAACCCTCACAAGAACCTGTGGGACAAACATTTTGACCCCCTTTCACCAATGAAGACTAAGGCTCAAGCTGATTAAACAATTTGTCCAAGGTCACTGAGTTGTTACTGAAATGAAGCAGGACCCTATGGACCTTGCCTCCTCCACCACATCCTCTGCCTGGCTTTTGTCTGTGGAAAAATTTAGTCAAAGAATAAATTTAATCAGAGAAGTGAGAAGTGCTGAAACAAAGGATAACAGTCAAAGGAGAGTAAATAATAATAATGTGGTCATTAAGCATAGTCAAGGACCTTTAACTCATTCTCAAGGGCTGTAGATAATACTCTGAGCCATATCCTGTGAACTGTCTTACAGATACTAAAACCCCAGGTGGAAAAGTTAACTACAGGATGACCAGACTGTACCCAGGACTTGAGCTGCCACAATTTCAAGAACAGGCCACAAAGACATATGAACAAATGGACCTGGAATTGAACATTAACTGTACCTAAAACTATCAAGATGATCCTGGTCAGACCACTGATGACCAATTTGAAGATAACTGTTAGAGATGACTCTGCTGTTTCTGCATGTAGCTCCCCCCTCCCCAGCACTCTGTCTATAAATGTCCTCACCCCTTGCTTGTCGGCAGAGAAGGGGAGGAGTCGGCCTTTGGACAGACACCCACCACCCTCTCCCACCCCCACTCCCAGTTGCAAGCATCTGAAATAAAGCAAACCTTCCTTTCCACCAACCTGGCCTATTTGTTGGCTTTTGACCCACACACTCCTTTCAGTAACATCACCTATCATGCTGCTGCTGCTGTCGCTTCAGTCGTGTCCGACTTTGTGCGACCCCATAGACGGCAGCCCACCGGGCTCCCCCATCCCTGGGATTCTCCAGGCAAGAATACTGGAGTGGGTTGCCATTTCCTTCTCCAATGCATGAAAGTGAAAAGTGAAAGTGAATTCGCTCAGTCATGTCTGACTCTAGCTGGGTCCTAACCTTGACCCATCAGATAGATTGATTCCAAAGCTGTCTCTCTCTTCACCATTCCAAACTGCCTGTCAGTGTGTTAAATAGATGTTCCAAAAATGTTCGTCAGACTAATGAATAAATGCAAGAAGTGGGTTCAGGAAAAAAAGACTACAAAATATGAAAGTACAACTATTCAGAAGATATAAATATGCATAAGACTTGAGTAAGATTTTTGTGTTTTTTGAAGAATGTACATCTGGAAAGTGAGATTATGCTGATGGCTAGAAAAAGAAAGAGGAGATCTGTGAGTAAAGAAAACTTGCTTTTCTTTGGTGGCCCAGTGGTTGAGAATCCACCTTGCAATGTAGGAGACCCAGGTTTGATCCCCGTTGGGGAATGAAGATCCCACATGCAGTGAAGCAACTCTGCCTGTGTGCCGCAGCTAGATAGTCTGCAAGCCATAAGAAAGATGTGAAAGCCACATGATGCAATGAAGATCTCATGTGCTCCAAGACCTAATGCAGCCAAATAAATGTTTAAGAGAAAAAACAACCCAATCAAAAGCTGAGTGGAAGACCTAAAGAGACATTTCTCCAAAGAAGACATGATGGTTAACAAACATGTGAAAAAATTGCTCATTACTAGGGAAATGCAAACCAAAACTAGAATGAGGTACGACCTCACACCAGTCAGAATGGCCATCATGAAAAAATCTACAAACAATAAATACTAGAGAGGATGTGGAGAAAAGGGAACCCTCTTGTTCTGTTGGTGGGAATGTAAATTGATAACCATTATGGAGAACAGTATGGAGATTCCTTTAAAAACTAGAAATAAAACTACCACACGACCCAGCAATTCTACTACTGGGCATATACCCTGAGAAAACTACAATTTAAAAAAGACACATGTACATCCACTGTTCATTGCAGCACTATTTACAGTCTCCAGATCATGGAAGCAACCTAGATGTCTATCAAAAGATGAATGGATAAAGAAACTGTGGTACATATATCCAGTGGAATATTACTTGGCCATAAAAAGGAAAGCATGTGAATCAATTGAACTGAGGTGGATGAACCCAGAGTCTGTCATACAGAATGAAGTAAGCCAGAAAGAGAAAAACATCATATATTAATGCATATGCATGTAATCTAGAAGAAAAGGTACTGATGAACCTACTTACAGGGCAGGAACATAGATCTGACTTGCAGACACAGCAGGAGAAGAAGAGGGTGGGACGAATTTAGAGAGAGTGAAACTGACATATATACCCTGCTGCTGCTGCTGCTAAGTCACTTCAGTCGTGTCCGACTCTGTGCGACCCCATAGACAGAAGCCCACCAGACTCCCCCGTCCCTGGGATTCTCCAGGCAAGAACACTGGAGTGGGTCGTCATTTACTTCTCCAATGCATGAAAGTGAAAAGTGAAAGTGAGGTCGCTCAGTCGTGTCCAACTCCTAGCGACCCCATGGACTGCAGCCTGCCAGGTTCCTCCGTCCATGGGATTTTCCAGGCAAGAGTACTGGAGTGGGGTGCCGTTGCCTTCTCCGCATATATACACTATCATGTGTAAAATAGGGAAGCTGCTGTATAACACAGGGAGCTCAGCTCAGTGCTCTGTGATGACCTAGATGGGTAGGATATGGGGGATGAGAGGGAGGTTCAAGAGGGAAGGGATATATATATATAGATATAGTTATGACTGATTCGCATTGTTGTATGGCAGAAACCAACACAACACTGTAAAGCAATCATACTCCAATTAAAAAAATAAAAATAAGTCAACTTTGTAAGCAGAAAAGAAAGGTTGCTAGAGAAGAACAAGCTTTGCTTCAAAAAATAAGGACCCTAGGGCAGTAATGGAAACCATCATGGGAATGTTGAAAGCCAACAGAAAATGATATTAGTAGAAATTTAAAAGAAACAACTATCCTGGCAACAAAAACATAGATTAATTTTTATGTCAGTTCTACTTCCTATTTCAATGATGTTATGCTAGAGAATAAATGTGACTCCTAATTAACTCAAAGCTATGTAAGAATCTCATATTCATTGAACATCATAAGAGCGAGGAATAGAATACATATTTCAGCATCTTAAATGAATTTAACAAATGATAGTTATACTTCTCTCTGGGGATATTAGGTACTAATAACATTGCTTATTTATGTAAATGCCAAATGCTTTTTAAATCTTACGTTCTATTTAAATTAAGACGATCCATAAATTCTATGCTATGGCACTAAATTCTACAGGTTAATCATGTATTTTAGGTTGTTTCTTTGTTACCAGTTTTATTTGTCTTTAATTAGGTCTTTTTTGTTTAAAAAAATAAAAAAGACCTAATCACTCTTATTAGATTCATTGCTTTCTTTAATTAAGTGAAAAGTGTTAGTCACTCTGTCCTGTCTGACTCTTTGCGACCCTATGGACTGTAGTTCACCAGACTCCTCTGTCCATGGAATTCTCCAGGCAAGAATAATGGAGTGGGTAGCCATTTCCTTCTCCAGAGGATATTCCCAACCCAGGGATCGAACCTGTGTCTCCTGCATTGCAGGCAGATTTTTTATTGTCCAAACTACCAGGGAAGCCCCTTCTTTAACTGACTAACTATTAAATCCACTGCATTATCTATTCCACCACCTCCCTTGTGTCTAATATCATCTTTGAAGATGCATTCCTTAAGCAGAATAAAGGGTTAATCACCAAAAATATGATGGAGGAAAAATGTGGAACTTCCATTTCCTTTTTAATAATCTGCTTTTTCTACCAATTATCCTCATCCTCTTCTATCACCCCTAACCCAAGATCACCATCATCATAGCCTAGCCTTTTGGCCACATCATCACCAAGTCCTGCACAAATATATTCTCTGGCAATACTTTCATGATTTGTGAGGCTTTAGAATTATTCCAAGTATACACTGAGGCCTCAATCAATCAATCTTTTCAGACATGGTCCTTGTCTTCCAGAAGGAGTTTAACTCTCTTTAGCCTTATTTCCCACTGCTGCTGCTGCTAAGTCACTTCAGTTGTCTCCTACTCTGTATGACCCCACAGACGGCAGCCCACCAGGCTCCCCCGTCCCTGGGATTCTCCAGGCAAGAACACTGGAGTGGGTTGCCATTTCCTTCTTCATGAAATGCATGAAAAGTGAAAAGTGAAGGTGAAGTTGCTCAGTCGTGTCCTACTCCTAGCGACCCCATGGACTGCAGCCTACCAGGCTCCTCCACCCATGGGATTTTCCAGGCAAAAGTGTTGGAGTGGGGTGCCATCTGCTTCTCCCTATTTCCTACTACTTTTCTTCAAATTTCTTCCACTCAAACTGGCCTACTATCCATCCCCCTTCTATGGTGTGTGTGCATGTGCTAAGTCACTTCAGTCATGTCTGACTCTTTGTGACCCTTTGGACTGTAGCCAGCCAGGCTGCTCTGTCCATGGGATTTTCCAGTGAAGAATACCAGAGTGAGTCGCCATTCCCTTCTCCAGGGGATCTTCCTAACCCAGTGATAGAACCTGATTGTCCTGTGTCTGCTGCATTACAGATAGATTATTTATTGCTGAGCCCCTGGGGAAGTGCTCCCCTTCTATAATTTGTTCCTATCCCCTTATATTTGTATGAACTTTTCTACTGAAGGGGCTTTCTCTTCCCAAGTCATCAGGCTCAGTGCAAATACCACAGCATCCAAAGGAAACTTTGTTCTCCTCTCAGTAATTTCTCTTCTAAACTTCCTTATCGCACATACTTAAGTTATTGACCAATCTTTTATTCTAATACTTTTGTCTTCCACATAGTAGAACTTCATCCATGTTTGTTGATCAAACTGATGAATAATAAAACTTATAGTGTTGGTCTCAATTTAGCTTGTAAGAGTTACATGTCTTTCCCAGCCACTGGAATGGGAACAGAGGTGTTGGTATGCATGTTTATGCCCTCCTGGCACCTTTTAATGTAAGTATCACAAATTAGACACTCACTGCATATCTACTAATTCAAAATAAAGATAACATTCTGACAGAGAACAAGAGAGTAACTGCTATGAAAAAGCTGAAGGGTGAAAATATTGTTACTACAGCAGCAGTGTTACGGAATACAGAAATGTGTTTTAAGATCTGACTAATTGCCCTGATCTTCCCACTTAACTTGGTATTCTAAACTCAGCTAAGAAAAAATAAAGCATCCCTATAGATATGAAGGGGAGATTAATGAGTCTTGACTCTGAGAAGAGGAAGAGGTCATATCTCTTTACCCACCCCACCATTTAATGACACTATAAACTGGTCTGAGAGATGTGGCATAAGAACGGCTATCTACAGAAATCTAAGTGTCTTCCTTAAAAACAAAACAAAACAATAACCCTGATGAAAAATACCAAAAATAGTAGACAGATTGTTGAGAAAAGCTTGGTTAGGAAGATAGAAACCTGGCTTCTATTTCAGGCTCTGCCACAGATAGGCTATGCCAGAAGTACGCAGTGAAACTTATGGAGCAGTGTCCTTAAAGAGATACAGCATGCTAATCTCCTCTCCTTTTTTCATACTTGCTAGTCAGGAATGCTTTGATGATGGCTGGCACTAGAGCAGCCATCTTGGATCTGTCAGTGATCTTGGAAATGGAATATAAGAGCAAACAGACAGAGCATAGATCCTAACCTTTGACTGTAATGTGTGAGAGAAGTAAATTTGCCAGATAAATAAATTTCCATCTTGTTTAAACCAAGAAAAGAAAGAAAGGAAAAAACAAAAAACCCTGTCTAGATCCTTGTTCCCTTGTTCTCTGTGCCCTCCTGGGGTCTCTAGGTCTACTGCAGGAGGTGACAGAGAAGACATTGTCTGTCCTGCTAGGCAAGCAGTGGTCACCATCTGTTGGTCCCAGTGCCTTTAAATGCTCTGAAAGACTGTGGAGTGGCGAGAAGTGAGTACATAATGTCATAGAAAGAACTTGCTCTGAAGAATCAGACTGATCTCAACTTGAATCCTGGATCCAATCCTTTCTAAAAGTCATTCCACTTCTTGTAATCTCAGCTTCCTCATCTGAAAAAGAAAGGGGAAGAACATCTGTGCCCCAGGAGGCCATTAGAAGGATTTGACAGTAAGTACATAGATGGATGGGCTTCCCTGCTGTATCAGCAATTAAGAATTTGCTTTCAATACAGGAGACCTCCTGCGATGTAGGAGTCATGGGTTTGATCCCTGGATCTGGAAGATCCCCTGGAGAAGGAAATGGCAACCCACTCCAGTATCCTTGTCCTGGAAATCCCATGAGCAGGCTATAGTCCATGGGATCACAAGAGTCAGACACGACTTAGCAACTAAACAATCAACCAACCATCATCCAGAAAGATGGATAAACAAACAGATGTTCTTTAATGCAACATCTAGCATTCCTGCCTGGCAAAAATGACATAGTGCTTTCACCTTTGTTGAGAAACTTAATTGGAATGGATCCCATATTTACTGAATTTAGAACCTAAAGTCATTTGAGATCTTGAACAAATACGGAGACTAGTGTAGATATATCAAAAGTCTGAGACAATTGTGTTAATATTAAGTAAATCAGATATCAGGGCAGTAAATATTTATAGCAAATACAAGCCATGGAAAGCTCTATTGTGTCTTAGAGGTGAAGAGTGACTCATTGCTGCATGTTCAGGCAAAGTGGAGTTGAGAAAGAAATTGCTTTTTTGTCTAGTTACTCAGCAAGGCTTTGGGAAAGAGGTGAAAATAGGGAGAGAAAGGGGCTGAGTTTAGCAAATAATAGGTGGTGTTTCCAGGAATAAGGATTAAAAGAGAATGAGGAGTTGATTAACTCATGTAAAAAGACAATTCACAGGGACAATAAAATAGAAAGAAAATAAGAAACATCTGAGTTTCTTTTCCTGATGTGTGCTTACACAATCTCATTCTTTTTCTCTTTTATCCATTCATCTATTTGATCATTTAACAGGATTTTAATAGGAACTATATGCTAGGCAATGAGTGCTGAGAACATGATGGAAAGCACTGTGGACCCCACAGTGTGGTGGGGTAAACAATCTCTGGAGTGTATAATTATAAAAGCAAAGATATACGCTATAGAAAACCCTCAGTTCGCACCTCCATATAATAAGGGATTTGACTAGATAATTATGTGTCTCTTCCATCTCCAAAACTATGTTTCTGAGTGATAAAATACACTTTGCCAATTTGCACTTTACAATTTGGCAGAGGTCATGAAACACAGAACATTGCCTATTTCCAACATTCAGCACATCTGATATCCCTGAAGGGCTGGCTATTACCTAGGCATGCACTTGTATGTACACTTGTCCCCACAAGTCTGCAGGTCTAACCACACACACTCATGCCTGGGAGTGGCACAAAGCACTCAGGGAAATGTGGACATAAGAAAATGATCTTGGGAAATTATCATGGGATTAAGATCATGCACTGAAGTCAATACACAGATAACTGCATCTAGTATTTGCCCTTTTTTATAACAATAATAAAATACTGTCCTTTAGGGGCTAAATTATTTATCTTTTTCTGTCCAATGGTTGATTTACCCTTAACTCTATGAAAGAAAGAAATTTTCATGTTTTAAACGTACAGTGAGTTCTTATGATTTTTTTTTTAAATCTCAAATAACTCAAAGCTGTTTAAATGCTAAAACTACATGTCTCCCCCTTATTCTGTTTTGAGTCACTCATCTCAGATGTATTAGTCACATTCCTTAAGGCTGAAACTCATTTTATTAATTTCAGAAGACTTCTCTTTATGTAAGAGTATCTGGAGTTCTACAAGAGCATTAGAACAAGATCAGTCTGTTCTTAACGTGACAAATTATACGGTTTCTATGTGAACATTGCCCTTCTTCATTCAGAGTCAGAGAGCATGAGAGTCAAGATGACTCATGATTTCCTGACACTGGTGGAACTAGTTTACTTCTACAGACCCCTTAAATTCCATCAGAGATGAACTTGATCATTCCCAAGTGCAAGCAACTTTTGGAAGATCACATTCTAGATAAGTGATGCATCATTAATAACACATAATCTCAGTATAAGTTTAGCAATAGAATTGTATCAGTCAAAATCAGAAAAAGAGCTGAGAAGGCCATTTTGCTAATCCCGACTCATTGGAAAAGACTCTGATGCTGGGAGGGATTGGGGGCTGGAGGAGAAGGGGACGACGGAGGATGAGATGGCTGGATGGCATCTCTGGCTCGATGGACGTGAGTTTCAGTGAACTCCGGGAGTTGGTGATGGACAGGGAGGCCTGGCGTGCTGCGATTCATGGGGTCGCAAAGAGTCAGACACGACTGAGCGACTGAACTGAACTGAATGTTGTCCCCAGACAAGTCAATATTTAAACTTTCTTCTTCAGATGTTTATACATGAAAGCAGCTTGGTACTGTTCATTTTGGTGAGGAGTATCAGCATCTTGATGTTACAAGTAAATGTGTAGAGACAAATTGATTTCAAATCACAAAGGAAGTCACAGATAGATATCCCAATGGCACGCCAGTGTTCAAACCTCCTAAAGAGCTCAGGAAGCCTAGATGCATTTCCATACTTGACTGAAGCCACTTTCTTCAGCACTCTCAAATTCTAAATCATCCTATATATTCTTCTACTTTAAAGAGGCCCTAGGTGTCCAAACATAATCCAACATATCTCGATATTTGCATATGTGTAAGTAGAATGAGCACCTAAGATAGGAAGAAAATAGACTTTGTAGGCCAACAAAATTGCACTAGGACTTCTATTGTCTATGTCTATGTCTATTTCTTAACTTTCCTCCACCCAAATTTCTTCATCTGGTTTAAAAAAAAAAAGGATAATGAAGTCTATTTCACAGGGATTTAAGAAGATTAAACAAGATAATATACTTAACGTGTTATTCCACACATGTTAGTTACCATCCTCTTCCCTTCTTAAAAACTAATGGTGTTTTCTTTCTCAAAGAAAATTGAATAAGAATATATTTAACAATTTCCCCAGAAATTGGGATTAACGTATACACACACTGCTATATATAAAATAGCCGACAAGGACCAACTTTATAGCACAGAAAACTATGATCAATATATGTAATAAACTATATGGGAAAATAATCTGAAAAAGAATGCACACACATATATATTTATAACTGAAGAATGCTCAAACTACCGCACAATTGCACTTGCCTCACATGCTAGTAAAGTGATCCTCAAAATTCTCCAAGCCAGGCTTCAGCAATATGTGAATCGTGAACTTCCAGATGTTCAAGCTGGCTTGAGAAAAGGCAGAGGAACCAGAGATCAAATTGCCAACATCCGCTGGATCATGGAAAAAGCAAGAGAGTTCCAGAAAAACATCTGATTCTGCTTATTTGACTATGCCAAAGCCTTTGACTGTGTGGATCACAATAAACTGTGGAAAATTCTGAAAGAGATGGGAATACCAGAGCACCTGACCTGCCTCTTGAGAAACCTATATGCAGGTCAGGAAGCAACAGTTAGAACTGGACATGGAACAACAGACTGGTTCTAAACAGGAAAAGGAGTACGTCAAGGCTGTATATTGTCACCCTGCTTATTTAACTTCTATGCAGAGTACATCATGAGAAACGCTGGGCTGGAAGAAGCACAAACTAGAATCAAGATTGCCAGGAGAAATACCAATAACCTCAGATATGCAGATAACACCACCATTATGGCAGAAAGTGAAGAGGAACTAAAGAGCCTCTTGATGAAGGTGAAAGAGGAGAGTGAAAAGGTTGGCTTAAAGTTCAACATTCAGAAAACTAAAATCATGGCATCTGGTCCCATCACTTCATGGGAAATAGATGGTGAAACAGTGGAAACAGTGGCTGACTTTATTTTTCTGGGCTCCAAAATCACTGCAGATGTTGGTTGCAGCCATTAAATTAAAAGATGCTTACTTCTTGGAAGGAAAGTTATGACCAACCTAGGTAGCATATTAAAAAGCAGAGACATTACTTTGTCAACAAAGGTCCATCTAGTCAAGGCTATGGCTTTTCCAGTGGTCATGTATGGATGTGAAGGTGAAGGTGAAGTCGCTCAGTCATGTCCGACTCTTTGTGACCCCATGGACTGCAGCCTACCAGGCTCCTCCATCCATGGGATTCTCCAGGCAAGAGTATTCGAGTGGGTTGCCATTGCCTTCTCCGGTATGGATGTAAGAATTGGACTATAAAGAAAGCTGAGTGCCAAAGAATTGCTGCTTTTGAACTGTGGTGTTGGAGAAGACTCTTGAGAGTCCCTTGGACTGCAAGAAGATCCAACCAGTCCATCCTAAAGGGGATCAGTCCTGGGTGTTCATTGGAAGGACTGATGCTGAAGCTGAAGCTCTAGTACTTTGGCCACCTCATGCAAAGATCTGACTCATTGGAAAAGACCCTGACGCTGGGAAAGATTGAGGGCAGGAGGAGAAGGGGATGACAGAGGATGAGATAGTTGGATGGCATCACCGACTCAATGGACATGGGTTTGGGTGGACTCTGGGAGTTGGTGATGGACAGGGAGGCCTGGTGTGCTGTGGTTCATGGGGTCGCAAAGAGTTGGACATGGCTGAGTGACTGAACTGAACTGAACTGAATCACTTTGTTGTACACCTGAAACTAACACAGCATTGTAAATCAGCTATACTACAATTATTTTAAAAGTTAGAGTAAAAAAAAGCAGTTTTCCCAGAAAATCAAAAGGAAAAGTTAATTCTCCAAAGAAAATAATCGGTTAATTACTAATGAAGACTCTAGATCAAAGATCACCTTTTAGTATCAGTTCAGTTCAGTTCAGTCGCTCAGTCATGTCTGACTCTTTGTGACCCCATGGACTGCAGCACGCCAGGCTTCGCTGTCCATCAGCAAATTCTGGAGCCTGCTCAAACTCATGTCCATCAAGTCGGTGATGCCATCCAACCATCTCATCCTCTGTCCTCCCCTTCTCCTGCCTTCAATCTTTCCAGAATTAGGGTCTTTTCCAAGGAGTCCGTTTTTTGCATCAGGTGGCCAAGTATTAGAGTTTCAGCTTCATCATCAGTCCTTCCAACGAATATTCAGGACTAATTTCCTTTAGGATTCACTGGTTGCATCTCCTTGCAGTCCAAGGGACTCTCAAGAGTCTTCTCCAACACCACAGTTCAAAAGCAGCAATTCTTCGGCACTTAGCTTTCTTTACAGTCCAACTCTCACATCCATACATGACTACTGGAAAAACCGTAGCTTTACTAGATGGACCTTTGTTGGCAAAGTAATGTCTCCGCTTTTTATTATCCTGTCTATGTTGGTCATGGCTTTTCTTCCAAGGAGCAAGGGTCTTTTAATTTCATGGCTGCAATCACCATCTGCAGTGATTTTGGAGCCCAAGAAAATAAAGTCTGTCAGTGCTTCCATTGTTTCCCCATCTATTTGCCATGAAGTGATGGTATGGTGGTTATCAAACTAAATTCTTCTAGCTAAGCTTGGAATTCATTCTATAGCAAATACCCACAACACTGCCTCTCTTGGACACAGTCCAGATTTTGCAAGTTCACTGCTTCTGGCAGTTGAGGCTATAAGGGGACAAGTGATGGTGACAGGGTGAGGTTTCTCTGACAGTCACCTCTAGTCCATGGCATCCTTCCCAGCCTCTTAGGCTTAGGCAGGATGGAGGTGAAGCATGGCACTTAGCAGCAGTGACAATGGTTTCATGTTCTTCCCATGCTTTCTGAAAAGAGAGAGTATAAACAAATAAACAAACTGAAGAGCTGGGAAGCATCCACAGATACTAGGGAAAGTGGAAAGACTGGGTTTTAAAGTCAGATATGCTCTCCACCGAGGCTTCCCTGATAGCTCAGTCAGTAAAGAATCTGCCTGCAATGCTGGAGACCCGGGTTCAATCCTTGGGTTGGAAAGATCCCCTGGAGAAGGAAATGGCAACCCACTCCAGTATTCTGGAGAATCCCATGGACAGAGGAGTCTTGTGGGCTACAGTCCATGGGATCACAAGAGTTGGACATGACTTAGCAACTAAACCACCACCATGCTCTCCACCACTTCTTAGCTCTGTGCTCTCCAGTGAGATTTTAAAGCTCCCAGAGCCTCAGTTTCCTCACAGTCATGGGGAGCAACAACATCTGATGGTTCTTCTGAGGATGAAAAATATAGTAGACATAAAAACAACTTGACAACAAGGTTTCCAGAATCTGGGCTATTGTATAGATATCAGTGTTCTTCCAATATGCAGAGATACACTGACCTCCAAGGAGGATTTGTTCAGTTCTCAGACAAGTAAGTCAGACTGAGAAAGACAAACAAATATCATAAAGATATCATTATATGTAGAATCTTTAAAAAATGATACAAATGAACTTTTTTACAAAGCTGAAGCAGACTCACAGACAGAGAAAACAAATTCTGGTTACCAAAGAGGGAAGGGAGGAAGAGAGTCCAGGATTAACAGATACACAGTACTATAAATATAATAGATAACCAACAAGAATATACGATATAGCACAGGGAACTATGTACAATATCTTGTAATAACCTATAATCAAAAAGAATTTGAAAAGAAGATACATATATATATATATACATACACACACACATATATGTATGCGTATATGAATTACTTGCTGTACACCTGAAACTAATACAACTTTGTAAATCGACTATGTTTCAATTAAAATTTTTGTTGTATTTGAAAAAGTGCAAGGGGAAGACTGGAGCTTCCCTGCTGGATCAGATAGTAAAGAATCTGCCTGCCAATGCAATAGAATCAGGTTCAATCCCTGGATGAGGAAGATCCCCTGGAGAAGGGAATGGCAACCCACTTCAGATTTCTTTCCTAGAGAATTCAATGGACAGATAACCCTGGCAGACTACAGTCCGTGGGGTCGAAGAGAGTCTGACATGACTAACACTTTCACTTTCAAGGGGAAGACAGAAATTTAAAGGTTACAGACAGCTTTGCTGCAGGCTGAGCTTTTGTCTTCGAAGAGGCGTCTGGGTTGCAGACTAGTGCTGCTTGTTGACTGACTCCTTCTGACTCCACACTACCCATTATTACAGCAAGCGGGCCATTCCTGGACCATTCTCCTGGAGGATGCAAAGAACTTCCAGAAGCAGAAGGCAGCTTTACTGTTGTACAAGGAGTGGGAAGCTCCAGGTCATGAAGCATTGTGTTGAACCTCTACCTCTTAGGTGTTGTGTTCACCCTGCTCTCCATCAATCTGGGGGGCTTACTTGAAAGCTCATGCCCTGGGAGCCCCTGAACCACCAGTGGTCAACTAGAGCCCACACAGAGCCCCCTTGGGCCTTGCAGACCATCCATCCAGAAGGGTGTGATAAAACCTCCCTCCACTGGCTATAACCTTGGAAGTTAGTTAAGTCGCTCAGTCGTGTCCGACTCTTTGCGACCCCATGGACTGTAGCCCACCAGGCTCCTCCATCCATGGGATTCTCCAGGCAAGAATACTGGAGTGGGTTGCCATTTCCTTCTCCAGGGGATCTTCCCGACCCAGGGATCGAACCCAGGTCTCCCACATTAAAAGCAGATGCTTTAACCTCTGAGCCACCAGGGAAGCCCCTTGGAACACTATCCTAAATACTTCCAGCTGTACCAGTTCTTGGTATAGGCAAGCTCAGCATCAGTGTTATCAGATCAGATAATTATCTGTTACTAGGTCCTTGAAGTGGAGAAGGCAATGGCATCCCACTCTAGTACTCTTGCCTGGAAAATCCCATGGACGGAGGAGCCTGGTAGGCTGCAGTCCATGGGTTGCTAAGAGTTGGACACAACTGAGCGACTTCACTTTCACTTTTCACTTTCATGCGTTGGAGAAGGAAATAACGACCCACTCCAGTGTTCTTGCCTGGAGAATTCCAGGGACGGGGGAGCCTGGTGGGCTGCCGTCTATGGGGTCACATAGAGTCGGACACGACTGAAGTGACTTAGCAGCAGCAGCAGCAGCAGGCCCTTGAAGAGCCTCTCCATCTGGATACTTTTTGCTCTGGAAAAGCCTGTTTAATATACAGATGTGAGGGGATTGCCTGTGGCTGTGAAATGGAGTGACCTCACTCTTCTCCCCCGTCTGCCGTAGGCTTTGCTGTGCTTGGCAGCCTGGCTCCATCTTCTCTTAGATGAAGACTTGTGCTGAAACTTCAGCTCTTGGGAGATGGTGTTATTTTCAACCCTGCTTTCTGAGCATCTGCCAAGAATTCCTTTGGACTTGGGTGTCTTATGGTCAGTTTATTTGGGGTTCAGCTTCTTTTCCATGAGAGCTCCTCTGTGCGTGGGTAAGAGTTGAAAAGGTATGTGGGTTGGCTATAGAAATGGGGAAGGGAGAGTATTCTGTGTCCTGTTCTTTTGTTTTAGATTTTTAAGTGCTTCCTTCAACATAGCCTGTGTGTGTGTGTGTGTGTGTGTGTGTGTGTGTGTGTGTGTGTGTGTGTGTTGGTCTGAGGAGGGCAATGAGACAATAAATAGCACCTGCTCAGGACATGAGCATTCTGGCCATGCGGCTTAAATTAACTTTTCTAGTGAAATATAGTTCAATGTATATTTCAAAAAAAAAATTTAAAAATAAAGATTACAAACAGCAAAATAATTAAAATACCAGTAGTAGTAGTAATAAATTGAAAGACTAGGCAAGGAGTTAAGTCACCAGCCTAATACTGATTCAGATTTTAAAAGTGCAGGAAATATGATATTTTCACTAATGCCATGAAGAAAGAGGAAATGAGACTTGAAGAAAGGCAAATAACTTCATCCTTTAATAAACTGATTTAGATTTCATAGTGAGTGATCCAGAACAAAGTACAGAAAACTGGAAGATTCATGTATTCAGTCAGCCCTTTAATACCAGCAAAGGACCTAGTTAAAAAATCTTTAATAATATTTAGAGTGGGTGTTTTTCTGATAGTAAGTAGGAAAAAACCTCACTTAAAAAAATTCAAATATAGAAGAGTATAAGAAGGAAAATAAAAAACATCAAATGCATCTAGAGATATAAGCTTTATTGGTCCATTTGTTTATTTACTCAACAAATAAGCCAGAGAGCATTATAGGTAATGGAGTTCCAACAGTGAGCAAAAGCAAAATGCTGCATTTCTCAGAAGGCTTCTATTCTATTGGAGAAAGGGTGAGCAAGCAAAGTATAAATCAAGCATTCAGAGGTTAGTGATCATCTAAAAAATTGTCTAAGGTGGTAGGGAGAAAAAATATTGGCGTAAGGCTGGGGTATCTTTTAACATAAGTGGTCACATGAGGAAATGACAGGTAGGCAAAGCCCTAAGGAAGTGATGGTACCAGCCACATCAAACATTCTCACTGGAGGTCAGAGGAGGTGGAAAGATCCAGCGGAAAGGGAGGGTGTTTGGTGAGGATTGAGAACGCAAGGAGTTAGTGTGACTGAAAGCAAAAGTTTGAGAAGAGTAGTAGAGAATGTATTCAGAGAGAGCAGAAATGCCAATCAGGAAGGCCTTTACAGACCAATGCATAGATCTGGTTTTTATCTGGAGGCTTTGGGCAGAGTGACAAAGTTGGACATATTTTAAAGGCTCACTCTGGCTGTTGTATGACAAAAAGAGCATGGAGTGCAAAGGGCTGGTACAAAGACCACAGTGTCCCATCAGAAAGCCTGAGCCAGAAGAAGCTGGTGATGGTGGAAAGGGGCCAGAGAGCAGATACCTTGAAAGGAGGGGTGAATGGATTTACTGTTGGATTGATTATAAAAGAAAAAGAGAAGTTGAAGAAAGATCCCAGGTATTTGACCTGAATAATTGCAGGATGGAATTTCCTTTCATTGAGGCAAGGGAGACTAGAAGAGGAGCAGATTCAGGGATTCATGTCTGAGAATAAAAACATTTGGAGACAGGTCAGATTTGAGATGTCTGAAAGATATCACTGATGGGTGTAATCTGTGTGCATGCTAAGCCGGATCAGTTGTGTCTGACTCTTTGAGCCCCTATGTACTATAGACCACCAGGCTCTTCTGTCCATGGGATTCTTCAGGCAAGAGTGTTGGAGTGAGTTTCCATGACCTTCTCCAGGGGATCTTCCCTGCCCAGGAATCAAACCCACGTCTCTTCTGTCTCCTGCATTGGCAGACAAATTCTTTACCATTAGCGCCACCTGGGAAGCCCTGATATGTGTCATGATATATATATTAATGAGATGAGATCACACACTCTGTTCAGTTTTATAATATCATAGGAGTACTTTTCCTAACCTTCCGTGTTCATTGAGAATATTATTTTTAAACTTCATTAGTAGAAAGAAATTTTCATTCATCTATTTTCACACATCAGTTTCACGTTTTTCACAATTGTATGTAATGCTTTAAAAAAATATTTGTCAATCTCACTAATTATCTCCATAAAAGACATGCCCAATTATAGGGTCAAAGAGTATGAAAACTTTTTAACCCTTGACACTTACAGTATTACATTCCCCCAAAGTAATGCTAATTTACAGTCTCACACTTAAGTCTAAGCTTGCCTGTTTGACAGTGTGTGTGTGCTAAATTGCTTTAGTTGTGTCTGAATTTTTGTGACCCATGGACCAGAGCCCACCAGTGCCTCTGTCCATGGGATTCTCCAGGCAAGAACACTGTAATGCCATGCTCTCCTCCCGGGGATCTCCTTGACCCAGGGATCAAAGTTGTGTCTCTTATATCTCCTGCATTGGCAGGTGAGTTCTTTACCACTAGTACCACCTGGGAAGCCCCTGTTTGACCACATAGGAGAGTATTATTTTCAAGTTTTTCTATTCTATAGTAAAAATCATCTCTCAATGTTTAGCTTACACTTACCTGATGCTTAGTAAATATGAACATTTCTTCATAAGTTTATTTGCCTTTTGAATTTTTCTTTTGTAAATTATACATTCATATTCTTTGAATTATCATTTTTAAAGTTAACATTTTACATTGAGATAATGATAACTAATAATAATAGTAGCTAACACAAGTTGTATGAGCCAGATAGTGGACTAAGCAATTGATGTGTATTAATCTTCACCCCCATATTATTAATACTCTGTTTACAGATGAGAAGATTTAGAATTTATATTTAGGATTTAAGCTTTAAGTTACAGAACTAGTCAGTGCTTGAGATGAAATTACAACCCCATGCCTACTGATTCCAGAGCCCACCAAAAGTAATCATATTCAGTACTTTGAGGAGAGAACAACTCAGAGACCATAGAAAAATGTGAAAGGCAAAATCAGACTTTATTCCAGTAAGAGTTTACTAGGAGAAATAAACAGTGTGGAGATGTTATTTTAGCAATTCAACTACTCTACTTAATTGAATATCTATTAGGGGCAAAGGTTCCCAGAAGATGCTGGGGAAATGTAAAGGAGTGCTTGACAAGCTCATTTAAAGAATGGGAACACTAAGCCTGTCACCTCAAATAGGGCTGACCTATTTCCAGATGAAAAGTTCTGGTTTTGAATTTACCTGATTTACATTTAAACTTTAATTTCTACATTTTAAGAAGAAACTTTGAAAGGAAAATACTTGGGGCTTGAAAAGATGGTTCTGGAGAATAATTTATTTTCCTTATAGTAGATGTCCTCAAGTAAGAAATAGTGCTGAGAACTAAACTTATATTTTTCTAAATGTCATGAAATATTTTTAGAAAGGACAAGGAGGTCTCCTCTCTCTTTTTGCACAATCAGCCTTTATCCTCTTTGGCTGTACCGTCCAAGGCAAGTTTGTATTCCCCCAAAATGCATAGTGAGCCATAGTCTTGCCCAGGGCAGCTTCAGCTTCATTAGGCTGACTCTTGAGTTTTCGGATCAGTTTCACTCTAAGTAAGTGGTTGTGCCTGCGGCAGTGAATCAGGGACAGCTCCTCAATAAAGAATAGACCGAGGGATTAGGTGAGGATCCCTGCAGGTTGTGCAAGGTCTTTGCCAAAGCCCTGGGAAGATTCCATTGTCTCCAGGCCATGAGCAATGAGAGGGAGACAAGACAAGTAGATCCCAGAGAGAAGCCAAACCAGAAAACTACAACTCTGCAAACTCACCCGGCTTATAAAATTAACTAATTTATTATTAACAGATCATCAAAGACCTTTAGGAGACATGGATATAGGCCTTAAATGCTGGAAGTGATATGGATAAAGCAGGCCTCAAGTAAATCAGACACTTGGTTAGAGCCCTGAAGTCATGTCAGGAGTGTCACTGAGAGATCCCACTCTGCTTGGGAAGAAAATATACACGATTGGTGTCATATGAATCAAGGCCCACTGGGCTTGTGTCTCCTCCAATTTTCAAAAGAATATACATGTTTAAGAGGCAGCTGGATCTCAATAAAGCTATTAAGGGTGGTGAAAAGGCAACCAAGAACTCCCTTATTCAATCATAAATTTATGGAAAAATTAAATAATAAATCACTAGTATAAAAATAGTTACCACTTGATCAACCTCACTGTGTACCAGGCATTATGCTAAACATTTCACATGGGTTATCTTCTTTAAGACTCATTCATAGGGCTTTGAGGTAAATACTGTTCTTCTCTGCATTTCACAGGATAGACATCAGAATGTGCCCCAAATGACAGACTAGTAAATGGTAGAGTTGAGGCGCAAACCCAGATCTGCCTGCTGGCAAAAAGCAAGCGCTTCATCACTACATTGACTTTCTCTGAATTAGGCAAGAATAGTTTTGCTGTCATAGCATTTTATAGGTAAACTATAGTATATGTTATAGATACTTTGATATATATGTTTTCTCACTCCTATCCTGCTTTATTTTCTTAGTCCTATTTTCTCTTGACCTCAGTTTTCTTATATATTAATCTATTTGCTTTTATTCAATAGTTTTTTTAAATCCTAAAGAGAGAGCATAAACAAATAAAGGAAACAACACACATAGATGTATGCATATATGTGAGGG
>SJYQ01004284.1:734101-780107 GCA_006410935.1 Redunca redunca
GCCTTGAGTATGTAATAATATATTCCATGTTTCAGTATTGAGCAAAGATAGGAAGTAAGACATATAACATACCTAAAATTGTATTACCAATAAATTTTATTACCACAATAGAATTGATTCCTCCATTTTGAAATTCCGAAGGCATTAAATAAAGCAGTCTCTGTGAAAGCGCTTCAGTCAGGAAAAGTGATTAAGACCTTTACCATACATCTATTCACATTCACCCCTGAGAGCAGAGTGCTCACTCACCATGATTAGTTAGTGGGTCAGCCTGAATCACAAGAAAGAATTCACCTGACTGAATCACCAATTTTATTTCCTGTAGCACCTGGTTTTCCTTGGACCACTGCCATTCACAAACCTCCTCAGCCAAGGTCTGTTTTGCTTATGAACCCTGATAAGGACACGTCCAGAGGTAGTGTGGTTGTGAGATTCAGTACAGCCCCAGTCTAGGAAATCCACTACTATCTGAAGCCAACACATGAATGTGTATAGTTTTATGATGTATGGCAACAGACATTCCCAGTCATCTAGACAAGACCATTCTACTGAATCACTGTAAAGCATGCAGGAAATTGCTAATATATGTCTAATTAAATACTGGGGCTGTTCTATTTCAAAATGATTGAGGTTAAACGTGTTTGATAGATGTGCCCCTAATCTTGTGAGTCATCTATCACACCACTGTTCTGGCAAAAAAAGGGTCCTCTACTGGCTAGACAGAGAGTCTCTCAGAGCCCCCTTTTTCTAGGGCTTGACCCAGTCTCCTCGCTGTCACTCTATATGACTAGAGAAGGAGCACTCGTCCGTAAGAACTTGAGAAGAATAGTCACTTGAAGGGCTTCTCTGGTGGCCCAGTGGCTAAGACTCTGTGCTCCCAATGCAGGGGGCCAAGATTCGAACCCTGACTGGGGAACTAGAGCCCACATACCACAGTAACAAAGATCAAAGGTCCTGTGTGTTGCAACCAAGACCTGGCATGGCCGGAATAAAAAGAATAGTCAGTTGAATGAGATTTTTATGGTATCTATTTTCACTTTTTAATTTTTTTATTGACATATAGTTGATTTAAATGTTTCAGGTATACTGCAAAGTGATTCAGTTATATATATTATATATAGAGATATTATATATGCTGTATGCATGCTACATTGCTTCAGTTGTGTCTGACTCTTGCGACCCCATGGACCATAGCCAACCAGGCCCCTCTGTCCATGGGATTCTCCAGACAAGACAGTTGGAGTGGGTAGCCAGCTGTCTTCTCCTCCAGGAGATCTTCTTGACCCAGGGATCAAATCCACAGCTCCGGCATCTTCTGGGTTGGCAGCTGGGTTCTTTACCACTGTCACCACCTGGAAGCCCATAGCTGTATATACATATCTATGTATATATACGTAGTAGGTTATTACAAGATATTGAATATAGTTCCCTGTGCTATACAGTTGATCTTTGTTGCTTATCTATTTTATATATAGTAATGTGTATCTGTTCATGCTAATCTCCTAACTTACCCCTTCCCTCACTTTCCCCTTTGGTAACTGTAAAGTTTGTCTTCTATATCTGTAGGTCTATTCTGTTTCGTAAAAAAGTTCATTTGTATCACTTAAGATCCGCATATAAATAATATCACATGATACTTGTCTTTCCATGTCTGACTTACATGAATGATAATATTTTTGAATCATATTTTCATTTCAGTTTGAGGAAGGCAATTAATGAGAGAAGGGGGAGAAACTGCTAAAACCGCTACATGTTGACACTTACCTTAGTGAATACATCATGAGACCTATAGATTTAAATCACTAATATCAGCAGGCCAACAGGTCAGCTGTCTCTCTCGAGTAGATTTACCTGAAATAACTGTTTCATAGATCAGTTACAATGAAAAATGTAACTGTTGGGGAAATGGCTGATCAATACACTTTCTTCCATAGTTAATCCCTGGTGGGAAGGTGAGTCCTCCAGAGGTGCTAGTGGGCATGGCTGGAGTCAGATGGCGAGGACGGAGTCCAGCAGTAGGAGACGCTCAGCCAAGAGAGGAGAGTGTTGCCAAGTCTCCCCTGATCATTTTGGCTTCTGCGGCTTGGCCTTGTTAAAACTTCTATAGCTGATGAGCCTTGTTCTATTCACAGAGGCTTTCTCCAAGATGGGAAAGAAAGCCAGTGTTTCACATTTCCACATTCTGAGTTACAAAGTTACAACCCCACTCCAGTCCACCTTTTCTGGTATTTCTCAGTTTACTTTGACCGAGACCTCACTTACTCCCGAACTCTCTGTTCACCATATACAGGTGGATAATCATATCTATTCTGTTCACTTCAGTTCAGTGGCTCAGTTGTGTCTGACTCTTTGCGACCCCATGAATCACAGCATGCCAGGCCTTCCTGTCCATCACCAACTCCCGGAGTTCACTCAGACTTATAGCCATCCAGTCAGTGATGCCATCCAGCCATTTCATCCTCTGTCGTCCCCTTCTCCTGCCTCCAATCCCTCCCAGCATCAGAGTCTTTTCCAATGAGTCAACTCTTCCCATGAGGTGGCCAAAGTACTGGAGTTTCAGCTTTAGCATCATTCCTTCCAAAGAAATCCCAGGGCTGATCTTCAGAATGGACTGCTTGGATCTCCTTGCAGTCCAAGGGACTCTCAATCTTCTCCAACACCAATCATATCTATGGGATGAGAATTTTCCAATTTTAATGTTAAGAAAACTTAACTTAAAAAATAAAATAAATAAATAAAATAAATTTTATTTATAAAAATTTGAGGACTTTCTCAGTATCACCCCAGTCATTAACATCAGCTTTTATTTTCAATCCAAAATACCATCAGAAAACTGCCCCATAATAACTGACTGCATTGTCTATCTCTGATAATTTACCCAAAATATTGTATTTATTAAAACATGAATTATTGTTTACATACATATACATACACATGGGTCACAAACTACCACACATATGGAAAATGATGATCATGTCCTTTGCTACTCAAATTGGCTAGTCACTAAGTCTAAAAAAAAAAAAAAAAAAAAAAAGAGTGTCTGACCAGGACCCTCCAAGGTGTTCCAAGGTGTTCACAAGGTTTTGGCTATGACATTGTAAGCAGATTTTCAAAATTTTCACTCAGTAATAGCAACTGCATTGCTAAATGGGCCATGTCTGATTGTGTCTGCTTCTCTTCCTGCTTTGTGGATGAATCTTATTTTTGCAATCATGGCATTTAAGAACTTGACGAGACCTAAAGAAATTCCAGTTAAGCCTTTGCTTCAACTCAACACCACATGAGATTACCCAGGGCTTACCTCTTTAATTCTTAAAGATTTTCTGAAGCAAAGACCCACAATTTCCTTCCCTAGTAAGTTCTAGAGTTTAATCAAGAAGTTCTTTCTCGTGTGTAAACACGAACTTCTTGCAGCAACTTAAACCCATTTCTATTTCTGATCTCTACTGAAATAGAGAACAAATACTTGGTTCTTTAATAAATAACATTCCATAGATTTGAAAACACTTAAGTCATCCCTAATTGCTTTGCCGCCCCCCAGATTAAATTCCCTGCAGTCCTTTAATTTTTCATCTCTTCTAGTTCCAAAGATTTTAACTATATTTGTTTTTCCTTGGTACTTAACAAATTTTGTAAATCCCATGTAAAATGTAGAGACCCAATCATATTTTGCTGTTGTTCAGTCACTAAGCTGTGTCTGAATCTTTGCAATCCCATGAACTGCACACACCAGGCTTCCCTATCCTTCACTATCTGCTGGAGTTTGCTCAAACTCATGTCGATTGAGTTGGTGATGCCATTCACCCAGCTCATCCTCTGTCATCCCCTTCTCCTCCTGCTCTCAATCTTATCCAGCATCAGGGTCGTTTCCAGTGACTCATTTCTTTGCATTAGGTGGCCAAAGTATTGGCGATTCAGCTTCAGCTTCAGTATCAGTCCTTCCAGTGAATATTGATTTCCTTTAGGATTGACTGGTTTGATTTCCTTGCTGTCAAAGGGGCTCTGAGATACCACAGTTCGAGAGCATCCATTCTTTGGTGCTCAGACTTTTTTATGATTCAACTCTCACATCCGTACATGACTACTGGAAAAACCATAACCTTGACTATACAGAACTTTGTTGGCAAAATGACGTCTCTGCTTTTTAATACTTAAATGCTGTAATAGATTTCCAATAATTTCCCCAGATAAATATTTTATCCCATCTCACATATTATTAAATTGTGACCATATCTTCTAATATGTTGATTTAGGGAGGAAAAGAAAGCATATGCTCCTGCCCTTTTTACCACTCTATTGTTCATCTTCATTTTAAGGGTCATTGCTGCTCAGAATTTTTCTCTAACGGTTCTCTTTAACTTCAGCCTATTTATGTTTCTCAGTTAGGAATCATTAGTCAACCCAGGGTACTGTGTCCCACCCTTCAACCTAAATTCCAAATTCTTCCAATGAGTCTGAAGTTGTTGCCTCAACAGTTGCTGCTGAGGATTGCCATGAGCAGTTTCAACATAGTGAATGGATTATTTTACTAATATCAGCTTCATATCAGGAGTTGAGTAGTGATTTTAACAATTAGGTTTACCTCCTACTCTGTTGGTGGGAATGTAACTGGCGCAGCTGTCATGGAGAACAGTATAGAGATTACTTAAAAAACTAAAAGCAGACTTACCATATGATCTGGTAATCGCACTCATGGGCATATATCCTGAAAAGATGAAAATTCTAATTCAAAAAGATACATTCAAGCCAATGTTCATAGCAGCACTATTTTAAATAACCAAGACATGGAAGCAAACTATGAATAGATAAAGAAGAATGACAGATGAGTGGATAAATAAGATATTATATATATACACACACACACACACACATACACACTCAGTGGAATACTACTCAGCCATTAAAATGAATGAAATAATGCCATCTGCATCAACACACATGGACCTAGATATTATCATACTAAGTAAGTCATACAGAAGAAAACAAATTTCGTATGATATCACTTACATGAGGAATCTAAAAATATGATGCAAATGAACTTATTTACAAAACAGAAATGGACTCATAGATTTAGAAAACAAACTTGGTTACCAAAAGGGAAAAGTAGGATGGAGGGATAAATTAGGAATTTAGGGTTAACAGATACACACTACTATATAGAAAATAAGTAAAGAAACAGGGGCCTACTGTATAGCACAGGGAACTATATTCAATACCTTATAATAATATATAATGGAAAAGAATCTGAAACATGAATATGTATGTCATATATATAACTGAATCATTTTGCTATTCATCTGAAACAAACACAACATTGTAAATCAACTATACTTTGATAAAAAGAAATAAATTTTAAACATAAAAATTAAAAAACCCAATCAGCTTCATATAGAACCTTGAAATGAGAAATTTGTAAGCAACATCAAGGAGATGCTTAAGAATGGCCCTCAAGATTACAAGGGAGAAAAAAGAAGAAATGCTCTATGATGACCATCATTTGGAATAATTATTGCTATTTTCCATGAAAATTCTTATGGCAAAAGCTAGAAGCTAAGAAATTGAAGAATGATTAGGAATCTAAGATAAGGATGGAAAAGATATGATGGAACAAGCTAAACTGTTTAATTTAATTTAATCTAATTCAAACAACAAATCCTCATCAGTAAGGAAGACCCCAAATACATGTCCTTAGTCTCTGAGGCTGTCTTTCCATCATATAGTCCCATACTGAGAAGTTCTACAGCTTACTGCACCAGAGCATGTGTAACAGGAGTCAGACAGTCTGTGTTCAACGCCTGACTGTGCAAGTCTGCTACAAAGGTGTGTCAACTTCAGCTTCCTCGTCTGTTCTTTTCCATTTTAAGATCTATCTCGCAAATACCTATTCAATACCAAGTGTCTGTAAATTCTGTACAAACCTTGATTTGTCTAATCCGCTAACCACCCAATGGGGTAGAAGGTATTCCAAACCCTGTTTTGCAGATGGAGAAATGCAGACCCAGGGAGATTAAGGAAGTTGCCCAAAGCCACACATCTGGAAAATGGCAGCTTCAGGCTCTGAGCCCAAGTGACCTGGATGCAGGTCTGCGGTTAACTACTACTGCTAGTGTTGTCAACAGATTAATAAAAATGACTTTCAGTTGCCAGGCAAATAATAAATATGCAATAAATGATAAGGTTTGTGTGTTTGGGTGTGTGCAGAGTGGTGGTAGTGATAATTGTGCACTGAAAGTTGTGTATTAGCTTGACTTCCAAGGGTGTGATGGGAAGTGGCTTCTCAGGTCAGTAGGTGGAGCTCTTTCCTGACTATAATTTTACCCCCTCCCCAACCACTTTCCCCACCATTATGTCATAAGACCAGATGTGTCAGATATTAAACTGAGTCTCCATCTATCCTTCATCATAAAAATTTTCCTCAAAATATATAATATTAAACATTTCTGTATTTTATCAAACTGCATTTGCAAAGAATCTATACAGAGTCTATTAATGTTCATTTTGGTGCCTCTACTCAGTAGAATAAAGTTAACTTGTTAAAGTGAAGGTGAAGTCGCTCAGTCATGTCCGAGTCTTTGCAACCCCATTGACTGTAGCCTCCCAGGCTCCTCCATCCATGGGATTTTCCAGGCAAGAATACTGGAATGGGTTGCCATTTCCTTCTCCAGAAGATCTTCCCAACCCAGGGATTGAACCCAGGTCTCCTGCATTGTAGGCAGACGGTTTACCATCTGAGCCACCATGGAAGTCCATTGGCAGGTCAGTATAAACCCCTGACAGGGTTTCTGCCGTAAGCCGTATGAGGTCACTAAGGAACCACAGAGCAGGGTTCCTCACTTGCTTCACGCAGAGCACATCATTCATTCACACAAGCACACTGCAGAGTTAGTAAAGTACAGCAGAAAACATGTTCCCTAGGAGAACAAAGAACTAGAGCTCCGAGAATCCTCACCTTGTCCTGAAAGATCCTGGATGAGCCCCCAAGATGAAAGGTTGCTGCTGAACCACAAAAGACACTGGGATTCTTGGCCTCTGGAGGAGAATTCAATCCGGGGCCAGTGACGAGGCTTGATTGCTCAGAGCTTTTGTGTAATAAGGTTTTATTAAAGTATAAAAGAGATAGAGAAAGCTTTTGACACATACATCAGAAGAGGGCAGAAAGAGTAAGTGAAGAAGATTTTTTGAGAATACAGATAAAATACATGCTGTGAGTATAAGAGCTATCAAAATATTCACCTTACATAGTCTTAATACTTTATACTTCATTCAGTTCAAACTGTGTTCATAAAGATTTACAACAACTCTGAGTAAGGCAATTTTAGACTAATTAGACCCATTTAGCAGATTAGAATATTGAGTCCAGAGACATAAGATGAAATTAAATGAAACAGGAAAAGTTATTATTGGGACATAGGATTTGGGGACATTTCTCTAGCGCTTTCTCCACTGTGATGTGTTGACTGTCACTGATATTTTACAAGAAACCATCCTGCCCTTCTTTCCCTCTTTCCTCTCATCCTATATTGAAGCTTTGTGTAGCTAAGATAAGAGACAATATCAATCAGTGATAAAGAACACTAGATTTGACTTCTGTTTCTACCACTTACCAGCTATGTGAGTTTGGACAAATCGCTTACTCTTTCTGTGCTTTGGGTTTGTTAAATGCAGAGACACTGGTTGGATCCTCCTTATTGAGTTGTTGATGGCAGTAAATAACATGATCCAGGAAAAGCATTTAAAGCAGTTCTCGGCCCTTAGAGAGCACACAACATTCATTAAGTATTCATATAAGCTACTTTCTCTCCCCTTCCTCCTTTACTTCCTCTCTTCATCTGACAAACACTTATGGACTACCTATCTGGAACCAGGGAGCTACTGAGGAAAACACCAGAAATGTGAGAGCCTGAATTGTTAGCAAGGCATTCAGTTGCTAGCAGTTGCTACTAGCCATAGAAGAAATCCAGCACAGCCATCAGGAAGCTCAGAAAGGAGAAATCTACAGTCACTGGTGTGTTTTATCTGCCCCAGTGCAAGTCGCCATTCCTTCATTCAACCAATGTTTATCGAGCACATACAATGTTCAGGGCATAGTGTTTGGTGCCATGGATAATAAAAACAAAGGAGAATCAGACACGGATTTCAACCCCAGACAGCAAAACTTAATTCAGAAAACAAAAAAACAAATAAATGACGGAGGGCAGAGAAAACAGGCCATGACAGCCAAAATTCTTTTAGGCAGAAGTTCATTCAAGCAGTTAGTACAAGAGTCATTCAATATTTATTGAACACAAAGCACTTTGTGTGATACAGTCTCATTTTTAAAACTTTATACGAACACAAAAATTACCTAGAAAGAGAAGCTGGGTGAATGGGATGAGATTTTTTTTTTCCCCTTCTTTTCTTTGTAATGGTGTTATTGCAAAGAAAATATTTTAATTAGAGACTACAATATTTTAATTAGAGAAAGTTCCACTGAAAAAAATTATCAAGTGCCTTGAACTTTTTGCTAGAAAACTCAAATTGTCCTTCAGGAAAGGAAGGTTAGTGGAAAGAAAATGAATGGGGCAGTTAGGAGAGTTCCCATGACCCTGAATAATTCACTTAACTTCTTAACAACTTCAGTTTGTTGTCTGCAGAAAGAACATTATAATAATTTGCTTTGTAAAAATCATGTTGCTTTGATCACAGGAAGCTAAAAAGATACAGTGAAGACAGGCCATAAGAAAGCTCTATAGATTCTACTGAAAGTGGGAATCTATATAAACCAAAGTTATTGAGGGGATAATGCAGAAAAATGACGTAAGACTTTTGTTATTGGTAAAGCAGAAGTCATGACTCTGTGGAAGCACATCTAGTCATGAATACTACTCAGAACAAGCCCCTTGAGTTCTTATTTCTGATCCTTTCAGCACCTGGAACCATATTTTGCATATAATAAAAATTCAGTTATTATCATGGATAGAATGGCTCAGAAATTTTAGTAATTTTCAGGAGCTTTGGAAAATACATTTTTATATTTCTATTTTATATGTAAAAATATGTTTAAATTTTATCCTAGTTTGAAATAACTGGTTCTTCACTCCATTCCTATATCTGAATATTTATTAGGTATCACATTGGTCTCTACACTTTTCATTTCCAACTACAGAACATAGTACATTAAACAGTATGTAATACTAAACAGTCACAATTTTAAAAGCCGAAAGCAATGGCCTGAAAGCTAACTTTCATTTAACTTTGATTCTCTTCTCTCAAGTATACTACAATTTTTTAACCAGCTTAGTGCATGAAAAGTAATTGAGAACTCCTTACCTCGTTTGTTGGGCTTCCCAGCGGTGCTAGTGGTGAAGAAACTGCCTGCCTGCAGAAGACACAAAGGACACGGGTTTGATCCCTGGGTCGGGAAGATCCCCTGAAGGAGGACGTGGGAACCCACTCCAGTACTCTTGCCTGGAGAATCCCATGGACAGAGGAGCCTGGCGGGCTACAGTCCGTAGTGTCACAAAGAGTTGGACATGACTGAAGTGACTTAGCATGCGCACATGTACCTTGTTAAACTAACATGAATTTAAGTTCTTAGGGCAAGACCTTGAAGTTATACTTTTAGCAACCACTTAGGTTACCAATGTTTTGTTGTCGTTCAGTTGCTCATTCATGCCTGACTCTTTGAGACCCCATGGACTGCAGCATGTCAGACTTCCCTGTTGTTCCCCATCAATGTTTTGGGGATTCAGATAATACACAATAACATTCCTATTTCTTTCTCTAAGAAATGAAGCTAATAATTCAAATCATCTATTTAACTGGAGGAGATGTTATGAGGATTCCATTTCAGCTGCTGTTAAACAATTTTGTATTAACAAATGGTGGAAGATTTAAGACCACAAAGTCTGAGGTGCTTGCGTGACTCTTGGTGACCCCATGGATGGCGGCCCACCAGGTTCCTCTGTCCGTGGAATTTTTCAGGCAAAGAATACTGGAGTTGGGTTGCCATTTCTTACTCCAGAGTATCTTCCTGATCCAGGGATCAAACCCTCACCTCCTGTGTGTCCTGCATTGGCAGGAGGATTCTTTACCACTGTGCCACCTGGAAAGCATAAGTATGATAACCACTGATTAAAACCTTACCTCTGGGTTTCCTATCAATTAGCTCTAGGGAAGAATTAAGAAAAAATTTCACAGTCTCAACTTTCCTATGTCACTGTTCTCTTTTATATAAACCTAGAATATTTTTTTATAGATTCCTCGCCCATTTCACATTGAGGTTAAGAGACTAGACTAGGAAAGGAAGGTAAGAGCATGCTAGAAGAAAAAAGGCATTTGTTCCTAGACAGTACAGGAATAAAATAGAATACTAATGTATTCCTCTAAGGAGTTTGAAATGCTTTGCTACATGTGCTAAATGTCATTGCTAACTCTCCTGTACAGTCTGCCTCCATAACCACAGCTGCAGAATAGGCGTATGTGAGGGGTCGACTTTATTAGGCCATTTTATATAACGGTCTTGAGCATCTGTGGATTTTGGTATCCGGGGGGTCCTAAAACCACTCTCTCTTTAGGATACCTAGGGAAGACTGTACTTCAGAAAGACAAGCAGCATGTTAAAATTTCAGGATTTTCCTAGTAGAACAAAGCATTTCACAAAGCAGAGGATGCTGATTTTACTTGGAAAACCTAAACTGTCTTGAAGTGATCCCTTTAAATTGTTGTGAGGTATTAATGGGGAACTGGGGGTAGGGGTGGGACATATAAGCCTATCCAGCTTGAGCTGATGTTCCTGCTCATTAGAGCCAGTCTGGGGCTCTAAAGGAAAGAAGAAATTTGTTTCTTCTCCTTATCTTGTTAATATTCAACTCATAGTACAAATTCCACTCACAATCTTTCTAAGACTCTAGTACCACAGAGAGATAAACAGAGTAATGGAGAGCTCTGTGGTTAATTTCCTATACAAATAATAGCAGGGAATCATTTTCGTACATGATCTTACATACGTCAAGGAAACAATATGTAAATGCAGCAGAGTAAATATCAGTACGTGTGTGCTCAAAGGCTTCAGTCAAGTCTGATTCTTTGTCACCCTATGGAATGTAGCCCGCCAGGCTCCTCTATTCATGGGATTCTCCAGATGAGAATACTGGAGTGGGTTGCTATTCCTTCTCCAGGGGATATTCCTGACCCAGGGATGGAACCCACATCTCCTGTGGATTCTTTACCACTGAGCCACTGAGGAAGCTGACAAATATCAGTTACAGCAAGTAAATCTAGAACTATTTTCGGAATCAGGGTTCAAGCCCAGTACAACCTCCCTAGGTCTGCAATATCTACCATTAAAGTTGAGTAAACAGCAGGAGACTTTTCATACTGTTCTTCAAGAAAATTAGAGATACCAAAGGATCATTTCATGCAAAGATGGGCTCAAAAAAAGACAGAAATAGTAGGGACCTAACAGAAGCAGAAGATATTAAGAAGAGGTGGCAAGAATACAAAGAAGAACTATACCAAAAAGATCTTCACAACCCAGATAATCACGATGGTGGGATCACTCACTTAGAGCCAGACATCCTGGAATGTGAAGTCAAGTGGGCCTTAGGGAGCATCACTATGAACAAAGCTAGTGGAGGTGATGGAATTCCAGTTGAGCTATTTCAAATTCTGAAAGATGATGCTGTGAAAGTGTTGCACTCAATATGTCAGCAAATTTGGAAAACTCAGCAGTGGCCACAGGACTGGAAAAGGTCAGTTTTCATTCCAATCCCAAAGAAAGGCAATGCCAGAGAATGCTCAAACTATTGCACAATTGCACTCATCTCACATGCTAGTAAAGTGATGCTTAAAATTCTCCAACTCAGGCTTCAGCAATACATGAACTGTGAACTTCCAGAAATTCAAGCTGGGTTTAGAAAAGGCAGAGGAACCAGAGATCAAATTGCCAACATCCGCTGGATCATCGAAAAAGCAAGAGAGTTCCAGAAAAATATCTATTTCTGCTTTATTGACTATGCCAAAGCCTTTGACTGTGTGGATCACATCAAACTGTGGAAAATTCTTCGAGAGATGGAAATACCAGACCACCTGACCTGCTTACAGACTGGTTCCAAATAGGAAAAGGAGTATGTCAAGGCTGTATATTGTCACCCTGCTTATTTAACTTACATGCAGAGTACATCATGAGAAACACTGGGCTGAAAGAAGCACAAGCTGGAATCAAGATTGCCGGGAGAAATATCAATAACCTCAGATATGCAGATGACACCACCCTTATGGCAGAAAGTGAAGAAGAACTAAAGAGCCTCTTGATGAAAGTGAAAGAGGAGAGTGAAAAAGTTGGCTTAACTCAACATTCAGAAAGCTAAGATCATGGCATCTGGTTCCATCACTTCATGGCAATTAGATGGAGAAACGGTGAAAACAGTGGCTGACTTTATTTTTCTGGGCTCCAAAATCACTGCAGATGGTGATTTCAGCCATGAATTTAAAAAATTCTTACTCCTTGGAAGTAAAGTTATAACCAACTTAGACAGCATATTGAAAAGCAGAGACATTACTTTGTCAACAAAGGTCTAACTAGTGAAGGCTATGGTTTTTCTAGTGGTCATGTATGAATGTGAGAGCTGGACTGTGAAGAAAGCTGAGCGCTGAAGAATTGATGCTTTTGAACTGTGGTGTTGGAGAAGACTCTTGAGAGTCCCTTGGACTGCGAGGAGATCCAACCAGTCCATCCTAAAGGAGATCAGTCCTGGGTGTTCACTGGAAGGACTGATATTGAAGCTGAAACTCCAATAGTTTGGCCACCTGATGCGAAGAGCTGACTCATTGGAAAAGACCCTGATGCTGGGAGTGATTGGGGGCAGGAGAAGAAGGGGACAACGGAGGATAAGATGGTTGGATGGCACCACTGACTCAATGGACATGGGTTTGGGTGGACTCCTGTAGTTGGTGATGGACAGGGAGGCCTGGTGTGCTACGGTTCATGGGGTCGCAAAGAGTCGGACATGACTGAGCGACTGACCTGAACTGAACTGAACACAGCAGGAGCAGTTGATTATTGTAAGACAAAAGGAAATTCTTTAATGGCTTCCCTTACCATCCTGCCCCCACACCCTAATACTCACCTTTTCCCTCTCGATAATAGGAGCTATCTATTTCACCAGTTCACAGTGATCTCAGAGTTGCCCATGTTCATTACCAGTTTCAGTTAAAAACCCCCTGCAAGTAGAAAGTGTTATTATATTGCAAGATTGATTAACTATGGAAGCTTTCATTTTAGACTTATCTTTTAAAAAATATATTCTAGATGATCCGGAGTGTATAGTTTTGTGCCAATTTCTACAGGAAAGAAGGCTATAAAGTAAGAGGGGGAAAAAATCCTCCAAAGACACTCAAGCATTCTTGTTTTATTTGATGATTCCTGTTTAATTAAAAAATTGTGGTTGTGGAAGGAGATGATACAAACTTAAAACCCTTGAAAATGCTAGAAAATCATAGTTATCAATGATGGTTGGGAATCAATATGTTCTTTTACTTAGATGTTCACTGAGGGTTATCAGACATTTTTATGTTTGGTTGTCAATTTAAATACAAATATACAATTTAAATAAAATACACAAAGGTGAAACCTTTATAAAAATAGTTCAATTTCTTAAAATTCAGCACTTTAACATCTTCAATGTCTCAGAGTCCTCATGTTAAATTGTATTTGTAATTTATCAGATTGTCTAGATTCACATGGCCATTTCCATTTTCTACATTTGTTATATCACAGTGATGGTTAAATAGCTCTTTTTGCTGTTGTTGTTGTTGTTCACTTGCTAAGTCATGCCTGGCTCTGTGACCTTGTGGCCTGCAGCACGCTAGGTTCCTCTGTCCTCCTCTGTCTCCCAGAGTTTGCTCGAATTCACATCCATTAACCCATGTCTGTTATGTCTCCTGAATTACAGGGGGATTCTTTACCACTGGGCCATCAGGGAAGCCCCAAATAACTCTTTGAAAGAAAGTGAGAGCGTTAGTCACTCAGTTGTGTCTGATTCTTTGCGACCCCATGGACTGTAGCCCACCAGGCTCCTCTGTCCATGGGATTCTCTTTAGAAGATATTAAATGAATGGATGTGATTTTTTTTTTTTTTTACAGAAACCTGAGTGGAATCTTAATAATACTACTGACCTAATGATGTGCCCTGCATGTTTTTTAATTTTCATTTTGAAATCCTTTACCATTAGCATGCTTATTTTTCCCTTTTTTCAGAAAAATCAACACAAAATTATATTAGTGTTTTTGATTATGGGCATCCTGATTAAGAGATTAAAACTCTAGATCAGTGATATTTTTGTGTACTTACTTCAGTATTCTGGCTTGTCCATTGGGTCACAGAGTTGGACACAACTGAGCAAGTTTCATACTTATACATATAGGCAAGAATGCTGGAGTGAGTTGCCATGCCCTCCTCCAGGGGTCTTCCCAACCCGGGGATCAAACCCAGGTCTCCCACATTGCAGGCAGATTTTTTTTACTGTCTGAACCATCAGGGAAGCCCATGATTAGTAGAGTCTGTAGACTATCCCTTCTCCAGGGGATCTTCCCAACCCAGAAATCAAAGGAGGGACAATGAGGATTCTCAACCTTTGTCTGCCAGTAACTAGTCATGGGACTTTGAATGATTCCCTTAAACTGCCTGAACTATCAGATTTCTTACAAATCAAAATAGGAAGATAAACAAAAGTGGCCTCCTTAGAACTTTCACAACCTATGGTTTTGTGATAATTAGGATGTGAAAAAACACCCATGAAACTTTCTATTTTAAAATAGAATTCAGTGAGAAGATGGATTGATTAAGGTCAGGAGTCTGGTTTGTCGTTAGTAATGGCATTAACCAGCTGAGAGACTGAGCCAAATTAAACCCTTCCTGAAACAGGAGGAAGTATAAGGAAATTAAAGTTAGGTTTTAAAAAGCTGGCTAATTTCATGCAAGCCATTTATTAACCTTTCTGGACCTCAGTTTTCTCCTGTGAAATACGAACGTGGCTGACAAAATAATCTCTGAAATCTTCCTGCTCTAAATTTCAATGTTTCTGTATCTTGTTACAAAATGTTTGGCCATTTCCATTTTCTAGACTTGCTAAATCATTATGATAGTTAAATCACTGAGTATTGAGAAGATTGATTAACTAGAAGTAGATAATTTCTGATCTATTTAACTATAGCTTATCAAAATAATGAATATGGTGCAGGTAGGTGTTCATGGCCAGGATCACCAAAGCTAGGATCATTTCATTCATTTTTATTTTAGGATCATTTCATTCATTTTTATTCATTGACTTTGATTCAATAAATATTCATTGAGTTTCTCTGCCTTCGTAAATGATGACTAAATCTCTTGACTAAAACATATCCCACTTTAAAAAACAAAAACACTTACCTTGTCTGCACTTCTTTAACTGTAAAGTTGTGGCCTTGAATACTTACCTCCATTATAGAAGGACTTCGATGACTCATAGCATTTGTTAAGGTGCATTGAGGTCCTTGATGGATGGTGCTTCATCTGATGCACAGTGTAATTAACATTATGAGTTTACTAAGGAAACATAAGAGCCATTGTTAAGAGTATGGTGGGGGTGGGGGAAGAACTGTCTTGTTCTTTAGTCATAAGGCACCTCTGATGTGGAGGAAAGTAATAATTTATAATGGTTACTAAAAGTAACTTGGACATGAAAAGAGTTTGTTGTTTTAAAACTCAACATAGTCTTTTTACTAATTAGAAGAGAAGCCATGGCAGTGTATTCAACATGTTTTATTTTTGAACTAATAGGAAAAGCAATTAAGGACCATGCTGTAGAGGATGGGTTGGATTCTATGAATGCTAAAGAAGATAATATTCATATAAACTAGGCAAGCTATTCTTTAAGGAGTTCAAGAGCTACAGAGCTGGGAAATTCCTGTTCCTTTGGTTAAGAATGGAGTGATGCTGCCTCTGCCATCTTTTTATGTGCTTTGATTCTATAACACAAGCCAACACTGTCAGAAGAAAGAATATTCATTCCAGGGATCTAAGTCTGATTGTGACTGCAGCCATAAAATTAAAAGACGGTTACTCCTTGGAAGAAAAGTTATGACCAACCTAGATAGCATATTCAAAAGCAGAGACATTACTTTGCCGACTAAGGTCCGTCTAGTCAAGGCTATGGTTTTTCCTGTGGTCATGTATGGATGTGAGAGTTGGACTGTGAAGAAGGCTGAGCACCGAAGAATTGATGCTTTTGAACTGTGGTGTTGGAGAAGACTCTTGAGAGTCCCTTGGACTGCAAGGAGATCCAACCAGTCCATTCTGAAGGAGATAAACCCTGGGATTTCTTTGGAAGGAATGATGCTAAAGCTGAAACTCCGGTACTTTGGCCGCCTGATGCGAAGAGTTGATTCATTGGAAAAGACTCTGATGCTGGGAGGGATTGGGGGCAGGAGGAGAAGGGGATGACCCAGGATGAGATGGCTGGATGACATCACAGTCACGATGGACACGAGTCTGAGTGAACTCCGGGAGATGGTGATGGACAGGGAGGCCTGGCGTGCTGTGATACATGGGGTCGCAAAGAGTCAGACACGACTGAGCGACTGAACTGAACTGAAGTCTGATTGTTAGGTAATGCCAAATGAAAGGTTTCCATTATTCCAGCACCCTGTCTGGAGGACTGGGAAAGTCTCAGGGATCCATAGAATGACCTTGTGATAGGTCAAGACTGGCAGAATCACACCCATGTAGATGTTTAGTAAAAATTCTTCAGGATGTTTTGGTGGTGCTAAAGATGGCGATACTGCTGCGGATATGTGATGATTTAGGCAACCTGGGAGTGAGAGGTAATTGTACTCACAAATGAACCACAGTTGATAATTCAGTGTCTCTCACCTTCAGTGAAAGAGGGAGGGAAGGAAGAACATTTCTGTTCTTATTTCAGACAGTTTCCTTTTTGGAGGGTGTTGGGAGATGTCCACTCTTAGACAGAAAAATAGATGAAAAGAATTAATTGAAAAGCCTGGGAAATTCATTAAATTTATACTTATCAATGGACTGTTCAAAAACAGAGTTTGGAGTAATAAGAAAATGAAAAAATAATATCAAACTAGAACAAGTATAAAATATTATATGTGTTCCCTTAGTTTTTGTCATGTTTCTGACATCATTTTATATTGGAGTTAGAAGAATATGATTCTACTTTTTATAAAATGAAATTATTGAGGGGTTTAAGGGAAGGAAGGATGGGTGAATTGGTAGAGCACAAAAGTTTTACGGTAGTAAAATGGTTCCCCATGTTACTGTAATTGTTGGATACTGACATTATGCATTTGTCAAAATCCATAGAACAGGACAACACAAAAAGTGAAACCTAATGTAAACTATGGACTTTAGTTAGTAATCACATACCAATATTGGTTCATGAATTGTAAAAATGTACCACACTAATGCCAGATGTTCATAATAGGGGAAACTGGGGGTGGAAGAGAGAGGAGGTAATGGAAACTCTCTGTAATTTTTGCTCAATTTTTCTGGAAACTTAAAATTGTTTTAAAAATAAAGTCTATCCCTTTAAAAAGAATTAAATCATTGTCTATTCCAAAAAAAAAAGGGGGAAAGCTTTCAAGTTGCTACATACACATTTAATTTCAATAAAAAGAGGCCAAGGAGGTGGTATTTTGAAAATATTAATGGTGTGCCCTTATTACAGAAGCAATACATCAAAATCAGACCTGATTATAACTACTTCTTTAGCCTGTAAGTGCACATGACATGTTCAAAAGAAGCAATATTAATGTGACATTCTGAGTTTATTCTGAACCAGAAAATGAATTGATGTATCAGTTTTCAAAGTAAAGATAGTGATGATCACCATGAAACCTGTACCTCTGTTCCTCAACCCAGAACCGAAGATAAAATATTATACAACATATAAGACTTTAATATTTTTGACCAATATAATTATAAGGTAAATAGAAGGATAACTAACTCACATAAGCAATTTCATTCTGTGTTCTGCATTTTTCTGTATTTCCTATTCTGGGAAACTCATAAGCCCAAGATTTAAATGTCATGGGAAAGTGTGACATGAATATGCTGTTCTTTAAGGTAAGTCATCTGAAATCAAATGGTTATGGTATAGTAATAATATTTCATATTTATGCATTGTCTTCTTGTCCTGAGTCATATTATTAACAAGTAGTTCAATTAAGTCATGAAAGAAAATGCCAGTTACAATGAAGCATTGTATAAAGATTTTTTGAGGATTACTGAGGCCTCAAAAGTACAAATTTCATAATGACTAAAGCTATATTTAAAGAGACAATTTCATGGTCCTCCTGGAGATTTCATTGTCTTTTGAGGTTGTGGGGCAGCATTTCAGTAACCCCTCAGAGCAACTCAATTGTGTTTAACCCAAGAAAAATTAAGAACTAGGTCAAATTTGAACTTCCTTGGTGGTCCAGTGGTTAAAAAGCTGCTTGCCAATGCAGGAGATATAGGTTTGATCCCTGGTCTAAGAAGATTTCACATGTCTCTGAACATCCTTGTGCCACGACTACTGACCTCATGTCCAAGAGCCCATGTTCCACAACAAGTGAAGCCACTATAGTGAGAGGCCTACACACTGCAACTGGAGAGTAGCCCCTCATCACCGTAGCTAGAGAAAGACTGTATGCAGCAGTGAAGACCCAACACAGCCATAAACAAACAAATAAATAAAATTTGAAAGGAATAAACTATAGAAAAGAAATGGGTAAAATTTGACTTTGCAGTACTTCCAGAGAAAAGTAATTTCCTTTATTCTCAGAAACAGATCCTTAGTACTGCCATGACCCAGAGATTTTTCCCTTCCTGCCCTTAAAACATTTGCTGCTCCTTGCCCCACCTCAAGTTAATTGATCAAATATAGAGCCACATCTCATTAGTATTCCTGCTGCTCCATCAGCACCATCCACTGATTAACTTACCCTTCATTCATTCTCTCTTTTTTTATTCTTACACTCATTTACTCATTCATTCATTCGACCACTTATACATTCAACAAGTATTAGTTGAGAGTCTACTGTAAACCACACACCAGGCTAATGCTCTAGGATTTTGCAGACAAGAAGAGAGATGTGGTCCTTGTACTCATGGAGTCTATAGTGAACACACATATTGCCCAAATAAGTATTCAATTAAAATATTTATATGTGGTACAAAGGAAAAGAAATGCAAAAACACCAAATGGTTGTCTAAAGAGGCCTTACAAAGAGCTGTGAAAAGAAAAGCAGAAAGCAAAGGAGAAAAGGAAAAATATACCCATTTGAATGCAGAGTTTCAAAGAATAGCAAGGAGAGATAAGAAAGCCTTCCTCAGTGATCAAAGCAAAGAAATAGAGGAAAACAATAGAATGGGAAAGACTAGAGATCAATCTCTTCAAGAAAATTAGAGATACCAAGGGAACATTTCATGCAAAGATGCGCACAATAAAGGACATAAATTGTATGTCCTAACAGAAGCAGAAGATATTAAGAAGAGGTGGCAAGAATACAAAGAAGAACTATACAAAAAAGATCTTCACGACCCAGATAATCATGGTGTAATCACTCACCTAAAGTCAGACATCCTGGAATGTGAAGTCAAGTGGGCTTTAGGAAGCATCACTAAGAACAAAGCTAGTGGAGGTGATGGAATTCCAGTTGATTTAATTCAAATCCTAAAAGATGATGCTGTGAAAGTGTTGCACTCAATATGTCAGCAAATTTGGAGAACTCAGCAGTCGCCACAGGACTGGAAAAGGGCAGTTTTCATTCCAATCCCAAAGAAAGGCAATGCCAAAGAATGCTCAAACTACTGCACAAGTGCACTCATCTCACATGCTAGTAAAGTAATGCTCAATATTCTCCAAGCCAGACTTCAACAGTACTAGAACCATGAACTTCCAGATGTTCAAACTGGATTTAGAAAAGGCAGAGGAATAGAGATCAAATTGCCAACATCTGTTGGATCATGGAAAAAGCAAGAGAGTTCCAGAAAAGCATCTACTTCTGCTGTATTGATTATGCCAAAGCCTTTGACTGTGTGGATCACAATAAACTGTGGGAAATTCTTTGAGAGATGGGAATACCAGACCACCTGACCTGTCTCTTGAGAAACCTATACACAGGTCGGGAAGCAACAGACATGGAACAGACTGGTTCCAAATAGGAAAAAGAGTGTGTCAAGGCTGTATATTGTCACCCTGCTTATTGAACTTATATGCAGAGTCCATCATTAGAAATGCTTGGCTGGATGAAGCACAAGCTGGAATCAAGATTGCCAGGAGAAATATCAATAATCTCAGATATGCAGATGACACCACCCTTATGGCAGAAAGTGAAGAAGAACTAAAGAGCCTCTTGATGAAAGTGAAAGAGGAGAGTGAAAAAGTTGGCTTAAAGCTCAACATTTAGAAAAAAGATCATGGCATCTGGTTCCATCACTTCATGGCAAATAGATGGGGAAACAGTGGAAACAGTGACAGACTTTATATTTTGGGGGCTTCAAAATTACTGCGGATGGTGACTGCAGCCATGAAAGAAAAGTTATGACCAATCTAAACAGCATATTAAAAAGCAGAGACATTACTCTGTCCGTCTAGTCAAAGCTATGTTTTTCTAGTCGTCATATATAGATATCAGAGTTGGACTATAAAGAAAGCTGAGTGCCGAAGAACTGATGCTTTTGAACTCTGGTGTTGGAGAAGATTCTTGAGAGTCCCTTGGACTGCGAGGAGATCCAACCAGTCCATTCTGAAGAAAAGCAGTCCTGAATATTCACTGGAAGGACTGATGCTGACACTGAACTCCAATAGTTTGGCCACCTGATGCGAAGAGCTGACTCATTTGAAAAGACCCTGATGCTGGGAAAGATTGAGGGCAGGAGGAGAAGGGGACAACAGAGGATGAGACAGTTGGATGGCATCACCAACTCAATGGACATGAGTTTGAGTAGTCAACAGGAGTTGGTGATGGACAGGGAAGCCTGGCATGCTGCAATCCATGGGGTCACAAAGCATTGGACATGACTAAGTGACTGAACTGAACTGAACTGAACTGAATGAAGGAAAATGCAGAGTTCCAAGAATGTATAAAACAGAGGGAGCTAACCTGAAGATGTCTGAGTAAGATTTGGCCAAGAGAATTTTAAAGTTGTGATGTATTTTATTTGGTCTAGCCTGTCATCAACATGTTGTAACCTGCCAGTCTTGCATCTCATCCCTTTAAGACAAAGCTCTCTAGTCCTTTTAAAATGCAATTAACTAACGTGATTCATTGTAGTGTTGGTCATAGTATTGATATACCGTGGAAAAGCTCCTGGAGGTATCTTCAGAAGAACATCTTCTCTGATTAGCCCCATGTGTTCATTCCAAAGGAGACATTAAGCCCCTTAGGTGTCCTCATATCAGCATCTCTAACTGGGAGAATGTGAGTCCAATTATGATAGGAGAGCTGATGAATGAACTCATTTAGACAGAGTGACTCATGCTGTCTCCTTTATCTTCCTCTGGGGTTGGACCTGACAGTGAGTCTCAGGTAGATGGCTCACTGGTCAGAGATGGATATCACTGGTGCTTCCGAAGGCTACAGCCTGCTCATATCCGAAGAAATTTCCTAAGAAAAATTCCAGTAACCGATCTCAGTGGTGATGACCCCTCAGTCACCTTTTGTAGGCTGTCTTCACAGAAGGCTTCCTTCACAATTATCTCTTGGCTTTGGGCTACCTAATGTGATAGTCTTTACTGGAGCCATAAAAGCATATTAATAGATATATCCAGCTTGATATTGATTAGCCAGCAAACAGGATGCATCCAGACACAATTGTGAAGTCGTTTAACTAAATGTGCCTCTCTCTACAAGGTTCTAGGTACCTAAATCACAGGGACCTGGCCATTTGGTTTCAGCTGGCTGATGTTCAAAAGTCTATCTTGTTATGTTCCATTTGTCAAAACATTATCCATACCTCCTAATCAAAACTGATGCAACCTCTGTTCCACTCTTTCAAAAAACCTACTATTTCTGCAGTACAATTAGTTATCATATCAATTAAGAAGTCAGTCAATGCTGCCCTGCAAATAGGCAGAAACCAACACAGTACTGCAAAACAAATATCCTCCAAAAAAGAATATATAGGTGGATATACATGCTGCTGCTGCTAAGTCGCTTTGGTCATGTCCGACTCTGTACGACCCCATAGACGGCAGCCCACCAGGCTCCCCCGTCCCTGGGATTCTCCAGGCAAGAACACTGGAGTGGGTTGCCATTTCCTTCTCCAATGCATGAAAGTGAAAACTGAAAGTGAAGTCACTCAGCCGTGTCCGATTCTTAGCGACCCCATGGACTGCAGCCTACCAGGCTCTGCCGCCCATGGGATTTATACATATATATAATTATTGAGTAAATTTAAGGTCCTAACCAAAAAAAGAAATAGAAGTGAAATAAAAGCTTTTTTAGATTTAAAAAAGTCAGCCAGTATAGACCGAATTATTGAATTAGATGTATCCCAATATTCTTATACAATATGTCCTCTTTTCTTTACACTTTAACACTTCTGAAACTCAGGGAATAAAACAGCATAAGGGTATTCAACTGGGTCTGCAAATCTTTGCTTCTTAAGATTTGTGGAAAATACAGAAAAATGAATATTGATTCAGTTATGGGAAAAAAATGAAAAGGAAGGAGTTGAACCAGATGATCTTTGAGTTCCTTTCCAGTTTCTAAAGTATATTCATATAAATGGATTCTAATGGTTTAATTAAATATCATTATTCTCAGGATGTGTTTGTGCTTCTGGGGATCACAATGCCCATCGACCTACAGCACTGGTGACTCTGGGTCAGCTAGCAAAGTATTTCATGATCTGCCTTTCTCCCACCACCTCCTTCACTAGACCTTTTCCCATCACTAGAACCCTTCACTTCTTCTATAAGTTCCTCAAATGCATCTTGTTTCTCCAGGCTTCAAAAATGTGTATATTCCATCACTTCTGCCTAGAAGATTTTAACATACCTTGTTGCCATTTTTCCTTTCATTGGGAAATATTTCAGGCATGCATAAGAAATACAGAGAACAATGTAACAGAATCCATTTAGCCACAACTAGAATAAACACATATTAATTTTGCTGTATTTTCCACAAATCTTTTTGAAGAAGTAAAGAGTTGGAAACTCAGTTGAATACCCTTATCCTAATTTCTTTCCTAGAAAGAAAACACTATTCTGCATTATGTCTTACTTTTACTTTATAAATGTTGTTGTTCTTGGTCACTCAGTCGTGTCTTATTTTACGACCCCTTGGACTGTAATTTGTCAGGCTCCTCTGATCATAGGATTTCCTAGGCAAGCATACGGGAGTGAGTCGCCATTTCCTTCTCCAGGGGATCTTCCCAATTCAGGGACTGAACACGTGTCTACTGAAGTGACTTAGCAGCAGCAGCAGCTTGCATCTCCTATATTGTTAGGAGGATTCTTTACCACTGAGCTACTGGGAAGCCCTTATGTGAATATACTCTCATTAAATGATTCCTTCTCTTATTGAATGTATATTTGCTATTTCTAATTCTCTGCCTTTACAAATAACACCATAACAACAATGCTCTTGAATTTTTTTTGGCCCTGTATGAGTTTCTTTCAAGGGTACAAGCCTAAAGATTACTAGGTCACAGATAATATCAGATTATGTATAATAGATTTTACTAGATATTTGCAAATCATATAAATGACTAAGGATTAGTATGCAGAATATATAAGAAATTCCTAAAAATGTGCAAGAAAGAAACAACCCAATGAAAAAAAATGAAGGAAGGATATAAATAGGCAACTGAATAAAGAGAAACCCCAATTGGACATGCACACTAAAACAAATGAACAAAGCCAAAATGTGGGCTACTATTTCATACATATCAAAGTAGCAAAAATGAAAAAGCCTGAGAAAAGAGGATGCTGGAGCAGGAGCTATAGGAATCGTCCTACGGGATGCTAATGAAGTAACTTACTTTCTCTGGGTTTTTATTATTTAGTCTATAAAAGAAAGACCGTCTTTAAGAATCCTGCAAGTCCAGACATTTCCTTAACCTCATCCCCCTGTTCAGTTGCATATGATTCTACCAGGACTAAATTCAGAAAGGAAGGAAACATATTATTTGTAGGACAGACTCTGCTAGTATTATGTGCCCTGTTCTGATGCATTCATTTGTCCTTTTCTTCCCCCCAAATATTTATTAATTATCCACTATATATTAGCCATTTGACAACTCACTGGTCTCACAGTGGAAAAGAAAAAAAGTAAAAGTGTTAGTCCCTCAGTCATGTCTGACTCTTTGAGACCCCATGGACTATAGCCCACTAGTCTCCTCTCTCTCCAGGCAAGGATACTGGAGTGGCTTGCCATTCCCTTTTCCAGGGTATCTGCCCAACTCAGGAATCAAACCCGGGTCTCATGCATTGCAGGCAGATTCTTTACTGTCTGAGCTACCAGGAAAGCCTATTAAAAACATTTGAGAAGTCACTACCCTCACAGTGGAGGGAGAATGAAAAAGAAACACCTAAAGAGACAATCCTGCATGTACAGAGGGATTGTTATGATGTGCAGGTGCGCAGGGAGGCCGCAGAGAATGCTGTAAACCACAGTTGAAGTACCAGAAAAGGATTCTGAAACTCAGCTACATCTAATTGAAATTTGAAGGTTGAGGGCATCATCCACGTACAAGGAAGGGCAAACATAACCAGGCAAAAGGCAACAGACAGCACAAGGGAAGGTCAAGAGGTAAAAGAGAATATCTGAAGGATCCCATTCAAGAGGTAAAGGGTAAAGCGATAAGGACATAGGAGTATACAGAATCCAAAAATGCAGACTCGGGAAGCGATGTTAAACAGTTTAGGTTTGGGGGGACAATTGATGTCTTCATGGCAGGAGCATGGCAGGTCTGAGTTATAGTTTAGAAAGGTCAGTCTCCAAGGCTGAAGGCAAGGGGCCCAGCCAATAATCCAGGCAGGAGATGGTACACAGTGTATGCTGTAAATGCCCCCAAAGATGGAGCAAGAGATGGATCAAGAGATTTGAGGAGGTACAATCAAAGGTAACTGGTTTGACTGTTGTGTTAGTCGCTCAGTCATGGCTGACTCTTTGGGACCCCACGAACTGTAGCCTGCCAGGCTCCTCTGTCTATGGGATTCTCCAGGCAAGAATTCTGGAGCGGATTGTCATTCCTTTCTCCAGGGGATCTTCCTGGCCGGGGACTGAACCCATGTCTCCTGCACTGCAGGCAGTTTCTTTACCATCTGAACCACTTAGTTTGATTAGATGGGTGAAATAAGGAAAGGGCTCTCAGGTTTATGCCTTGAACAAGTGTCTTTACAGATGATGCTGTTTGCTGACATGAAAGTCACAAGTCACAGGATGAAAGGGAGTCTATATCTGATAACTGTTTGGGACAGGTTGACTTGAGGTATATGTGGGACATTCAAAAGCAGCTATCTAGTAATTAGTTGGATATGCAACTCTGAAACCTTAATGAGTAGTGTTGTCTTAAGATTCAGATTTGAGAATCCTCACTATATAGCAGGCAATTGAAACTCCACTCATAGATAACATTATCTAGCTAGCATATCTAGAATGAGGTGGGGGGGAAGCAAAGAAGACAGAATTTGTCAGAGTGGTTAAAAAAAAAAGGAAAATGCAGTTTTATACACACACACGCACTTATGCACACACACACATGCACGCACGCGCACACACACACACAGGCTTCCCAGCTGTCACTTGTGGTAAAGAATCTGCCTGCCAATAGAGGAAACTAAAGAGATGTGGATTCGATCCCTGGGTGGGGAAGATCCCCTGGAGCAGAAACTGGCACCCCACTCCAATAATCTTGCCTGTAAAATCCCATGGGCAGAGGAGCCTGGTGGACTTTGGTCCATTTTTGCCACCCCCTAGGATCCCCAGCGCTGGTAGAAAGTGTCATTTCTGGCTTCACCATATGTGTTGCTCATCCCTGCCTGGTGCCAGTGTGAAAGGCAACCCTCAATCAACTTGTTCTGCAGTGACAAGCAAAGAGAAGAGCTAAACAAAAAAACCCTGGTGGTCCAGTGGTCAAGACTCCATGTGCCCAATATAGGGAGTCGGGTGTCAACCCCTGGTGGGAGAATTAGATCCCACATACCCAACTGAGACCTAGTGCCATCAAATAAATAGATAATTTTTTTTAAGTTAGCAGAGCTGCCGATACTGCTATAGAGAGAGGTAAGAAAAGTATCCTGAGAGACAGAATGTGATGGCATATTTAGGAATTTAGTAAAAATGATAAGGCTATCTCTGTAATTTTAGAAGAAAAAATAGTCAACCAAGAATTGCTCTAGGACCTAGTTTAGGAGGTACCAAGAACTGTTGCCTCTAAAAGGGAGCTTTCTCTAAGGACCTAACCAGCAATTCAAGCTCTGAATTCCCCCAAAGGAGAAATGGAGCCTGAGAAAGTGTTCCTCTGCTTCTTTAACCCCTTTTAGGCCACCATATGTTGTTCTCAAACGTGGACCATTCATGCTCCGCTAGCCCAGCCAGCTTATCACCAACCACACATATATGCCACTGTTCACCTGGCATCACTGCTTCAGTTATTCAAATACAAACAAATTTTTGAAGTGCAAATTTCTGTTTGTTCCCCCCTTACTACAAATTGTACAAATTTCGAAGGTCAACACACACACACACACACACACGGCAACTTTAAAGAATTCTGCCAAAGTCTAGTCAATAGGATGGCAGCATCAATGAAGCAAAAAAAATGGATGACAAGGCAATGAATTCTGAGCTTCCCAGTGGTCCCCAACTTTTTCGGCACTAGGGACTGGTTTCATGGAAGACAGTTTTTCCATGGACAGGGTGGTGAGGGAAGGTTTCAGGATGATTCAAGAGCATTACACTTGTTGTGCACGTTATTATTTTTACATTAGCTCCACCTCAGATCATCAGACATTAGATCCCAGAAGTAGGACCCCTGTTCTAGGGGACAGGATGTAGAGATCTGGATCTCCTACAAATATTTCCAAAATCATAAAAGAGAGGGAGAGAAAATACACAGTGACAATGTATGTTAAAACAATGTCACTCAAAGTGTATGCTTTAAAAGAGGAAGCAGAGGGCAGATGCTGTGTATATAGACATTTCAGTCCTGTTTTCAAATCACTCATGAGATGGAGGAGCTGAAAGGCCTGTAGGCAGAGAATTTATGCATAATTGGATCATTCAAAAAACATAGAAATGGCTGCCAGAGGAAAGTACAATGTTCACTTTTGAAATCACATACACACACACAAAAGCTTTGTTTCAGGTAGGCTGAATTGACTAAAGTTGAGTTTCAGTGGAGCATGTTTTTGCTTTGGGTGTCATTATTTAGTTTGGCATCCTTGCCAAGGAAACCTTTTTTTTTTTTACTTCAACCGTTGTTTTTCTTCGGCTGCTACAACGGTGAATGTTGAGGCAAGATCTTGATGCTACTTATTTAAATGAGAACTGGCTCCCTGTTTACCTTTGATTCCAGTGAAGGGAGTGGGGGAACACAGGGTCTTGATGGCTTGCCAGGACCTGTAAAGCTGATAGATGTGTGCCTTGTCTCTGGAATCATCTGGAAAATCAGGTTTAGCTGGTTTGATCAAAGGGTTTGCAAGTCAGTTGAGAACACTCACATGCAATAATGAGAGATGCTGTATACATCAACCAGCCAAAGGCCAAAAAGCTAATGGCCTCGCCAGAGATAAAGGATTATGTATGTTATGCTTGTGAATACCAAAGGGAAGAATTCTCCATTTGGATATTAATGGCTAAGGTTTGTACTGGTTAGACATTCGGACCAACAAAATGCTCCAAATCTTAGGGACTTAAGTCAGGATAAAGTACTTAAAACTCTGCTAGTATCTGCCCATTTAAACCTGGTGTGGGGTGAGGGAATGAACTAAACCCTCCTTACTAACAGTTCCTCAAGAGAGAGGGGAGTTGTTTTAAACAATTGTGAGTTGAGGTTGCCTCATTTTTTTCAGAGTCCTTTTTCATTCCATGCGTCTAGCTGCAGCACCTGTAGAGAAAAGATGACTCTGATGGAGATTGATGGAGAAGGGACCTGGCACACATTCTTTTCTTGGACCTCCTTCTTTTGGGTAAGTTGGTCACGTGGGAAAGGCTCAGTTTCTCGGCCAAGAAATGATTCCCTGGATCAGAAAAATGCATATCATGATGTGGGAAACTAGAAATTAAATCCAAAGAAGATGTGTCAGATCGTTCGCATCTGATGTTTCCTGTGACTGAATCATCTGACTGGGTCTCATATGTTTATTTCAAGTCCTTTGTTTTTATTTTGATTTAACTCACTTAAAAGGTGGCACTTCCCTTGGCAAAATTACAAACAACAAATTAACTACATCTCCAGACACTATTTTCCATTTTTTTTTTACAATGGTATTAAATCATTTCCTAAAAAGTTAGCCATTCAGTGCCCTAGTATGAGGGAAGAATATTAGTGAGAGGGAAGAATATTACAGCTACCTGCAAGGGACAATTACTAAATTTCCTAATATAGACATGGTTTAGTTACTACTGTGAAGCCCCATGAAACAACTGTTGGGGAAAGCTTTAAAACACAGACACACACACTTGGCACACTGACCTGGCATTAAACTAAATTACAGGTACTGCGGTGACATATGTAAACGAATCTGCCAGTACAAGTTTCTGAATGCTATGTGCCGTGCGAGATAATAGACGATGCATTATTCAAGTTTTGTACTAATTAAAGAACTACTTTGTTGCTAAGAATCCGTGTATTAAAAACATAAGTTCTTATTAACTACGTTCCCAAGAGTTAGAAAGATGAGAGGTGGATCTCGGGTTTCAGGGACCTATTATTAGGTTCTCAAAGTATTTTCTTAATCGCGTGCATTTTTTAAGAGAAAGCTCTGAATCCATATCACATAAACAAGGTTTGATTGTGGGATTTGAAATGGCTATCTTGGGGTTTTCTTCTCTTCCACGGCGCTTTTTTTTTTCCTTCTCACGCCACCAAATTTCACTTCTTGGAATCAGGACCTGAAACAAAGTTAAACATCATAAAGAAATTTGCTCAGTGAAACAGGCCTTTTATTGACTGAAGAGCATGTTTACTGTGTAATCTGCATTTTTGTAAGTCCTTGTGGAAAATCCCCTATGATTGAGTGGTACTTAAAGATTGAAAAATACACGTTACCCGGGAGGATTTCATAAATGGAAGAAAGGGGACAGAGAGGAAAATAACTAATATGTCAGACACACCAGCCTCTTACCACCAGAAGGACAAAAGGACAGCCCTGCAACGTGACCTCATCACCCAGGATGGACCCTAGACCTCGGGGCGATGCTTGGTCTCTGCCCAACTGTGAAACCCTAGCAAGACCCAGACAGCCGTCCCATCTCCGCTCCAAGGACCCTTCCCAGAATCTCTTCTGCCGCCATCGCATCCATCTCCTCTCCTTCTTCTCAGTCCTCCTCAGGTTTCGCCCCCTCACCCACAGTCTTCCTCTTTAACGAATTTTGTACTCTCAAGACTCGTTATTATTCGAACAACTTCATCAGAGGTTCTCATGACCCGGAAGTCCGCGGGGTCCCTCCTTTTCTCTCAATGTGAAATGACTGAGAAACAAAAGCCCCCCCTGACCATTTCTCTGGTGGCACATTAGCTTCTTAATCCTCAGCCCTGGACCCGCCCTTTCTCTTGTTTTCTGGCTCATGCATGTGAGGGATTTGAATAAATGGGAGGGGATTCAATGTCTATCTTTCAATCCCACACCTTGGTAGGCTTTCTTGACTGGGTGAGAATTAGGTGAAATTACAGTTAATTTGCCAGAAATTACATACTCCCATGAGAGTGTGGAACACACAAACGTTCTCAATCATGCCTACAACAGTGGAAAATTTTTGAGAGCCACTGCTGAGGTTGTGCTGTACTGGTCTATTTTTACTGAATTTGCTCTGTATTTTAGATTCTGTGCTCCTATTTAAAGCACTTCTTCTGGTCTTTTGTTTTGAGTTCTCTGATTCCTCTGAGGCTGCCTGGTGGCTTTCAGACAGTCTCTGATCACCCCAAGCTAAAACAAAGGAGGACTGAACACACCCACTGGTCAGCCCCGTCACTCTGTTTCAGGTTAACCCCTTTCTTCTCTTGATCATGCTGATTCCTTCCTTTCCTTTAAAATGCCCAAACTTCTTTCTGCTCTATCATTTTTTAAACTATGTAGAGGTCTCTAACCATCTCAAAAATCATTTCTCTCTTTGTGCCTTTTTTTTTTTCTTTTTTGCCGTCTTCATCATCATCGCAAGAGGAATGCATTCCACACCTATGAATTGGCACTAGCTAATATCTACTTTTGACATTGTTGTCTGCTTTCTCCCTAGCATCAGCTTGTGGTCAGTTTTCCTTCCTAAATTCTGCCTCTATGCTCATCCCTTTACAATCTTCCTTTTTGCATGCCCAACACCACCCACCCCGTTCTTTATCCTGTTCCCACCTTCTTTAACTTTGTCAAGAATTTTTCATCCCAAGTCGCATGCTCTCATCTTCCTTTCCTCACTTGTAGGCTCAGCTTTGCATATCCTTTTACCCTCCAAATTTTCTTCCTCTCTCCTCTTAAGTTGAATTCAATATGGAAAAAGACATCCTAACTCCAAAACTATCAACACTTGGAATAGCAAATGATAAAGCAACAACATAACTCCTTTTTATCCTTTAGAAAATGTTAACAGTTTCCCCAATGTAGCTGGCAGCAAAATAAATTCTATATTTTTCCTTGAAATCATACCTTTAAGCAAATTCTGAAGCTTCAAGTTTTTTTTTCTCATAAACTCACCAGTTATGTCTTTCAGAGCATCATTTTATGGCTCTGTCTACCCTTTTGCTGAACTGATTGAGTGATTTGGCATTGAGTGTAAGAACGATGACTACCTTCAATGCACACATAAGTTTATTCTTGAAACAGGATTTATTCAGTCATGAATTGGCTTACGTTTGAAAGTTAATGTTGATTTTCACATCAGCAGCATTCTTCTGCTAGTAATTGTGACCTGTAGCTCCCTAAGTAGTACATACCCAGATCAGGCATTCAACTGTCTTATTAAAATATTTATACCTAGAATTTTTTAGAAATGTATTTCTTTATCTTATAGTAATAATACTTACTCTCAGGTTTAAATTTTCCACAGTAAAAACCTTGAGCCTTCAACTAAGTGACATATTTTATTTTTACTCATACATATCTAGATTGTAAGTTTATAAAAGTCTACAGCTACTACTGAATTAAAAAAAAAAAAAAACTATGAGCATGTTATAGACTTATGAAACTTAACATGTACCANTGAATTAAAAAAAAAAAAAACAACTATGAGCATGTTATAGACTTATGAAACTTAACATGTACCAAAGGAGGTTATTATTTTTTTTCCCATAAATCTTATCTAATTCTATGGCCACTTCTATGCAAATTCTTGCCAAATTTTTACCTTAAACCCTATGTTCTTCCTCAACCGCAGATAGAGGTTCCAGCTGTCTGCTGCCCACCTCCACCTGTGACTACCCTTCCCAACACTGCATCTGAAGTGAAGTCCTCCTCCCTGCTGGCTGCTCATATGGACACAGCCTTTCAGAACAACAAGCATGGCTTGATCCAAATGTTAAAGTAGCTCCAGGCATGGATTCACATATGCCATCGGAGATGGTGGAGGAAGGCTTCACCTGGACATGTTTATTGGTGCTGAGTTTTGAAGGAAAGTCCCCAGGAGGCAATTTCAGATGCACACAAAAGAAAGAACATGATCAAGGCAAAATCACAAGTCACACTGTCAATGCTCTTGGTTGAGTCTCCATCAGGGCATCTCTGGCCTTCAGAGTAGGCTTGTCAGTCCTGCCATGTATCGAATCCAACCCATCCCCACATGAATTCCTCTCTAATCACTCTTTATCAAGACTCTATCTTCCAGCCAAATCTAAATCCTCTCCATCACATTACTCTTCTATTTGGAAAATCCTTCTCTGCTTATAGTTCTACTCGCCATTCACCTCCATGAATGGATTCACCTTCCTGAATCCTCCTGACAAAATGAATAGCTCTCTCTTTTACACTACTGTTTCCTATAGCCCTTTTCACAGCCAGACCTGTCTTAGACTTAACTGGGTACCCTTCCGTCTACCCAATCTGACTGTGAGCTGTTTGAAAACAGGGGCCATCTCTTATGTATCTGTGCCTAGGCATAACTCTGCCTAACACAGTGCTTTGTACGCATCAGGGTATTCATTGTTACCTATTGAATTGAACTGAATAAACAGTTCCTGAATGAAAAATATACACATAATTTTATCTGCATAATTATAACTAAGCTGATACAGGTGGGTACAATGCAGCTCTTTTTGTTTCCAAGCCCCAACTTGCTGTTGAATCATTTGTAGATTTCCTGACTGATTATTTTTTTATATTGTTAGGATTTAGTGGTATAAAAATATGATCTAACAATTTGACTTACTGTAAAAGTAGTTCTTTAGTTTATAATCTGTGTATATTAAAGGTTGTAACTGCACTATTCTCCCATCTTAAGTAAGGCAATTTCAGGGTGAGGTTTTGCCTTTTGATGTCAAGCCTTTAAACACAAAAGGAACAATTTTATTCCTACAGAAGCTGATAAAAATTACACTACAAATGAATCCTGTGCTGCACTTAGTTTATGGCCCATACTAAAATAAATTTTCAGTAGTCTCTGCATATAAATTGAATGATTTGGTAGAGATGGTCATATTTTGCACTAAATCTTCAACAACATTAACTTTTCTTCAATGAATAAAGTCATCATAATAATGTCATTTCTAGGTGGCAGCAGCTGATTGAAGAGAAATGAAATATTAGGAAAGTTTCATTTACTTTGGCCTATTTCTCTGGTGGAGGTGGTAGCAAACTAGACTTTCTCAGCTCTCCTATTTTGGGGCATCTTAGTGGCTTGGGACCATTTGAGCCAATGGAACATTTTCAGTCACTGACTCTCTGCCTTCAGCCTTACAGGCCAATCCTATTTTGTTCTTGAGCCACTTAGATTTCAATTTCAGTAGTATCGACCCTACGTCTAAAATTGATATTTATCTTTACATTTTATAGTACATGCTTTTTATATTTCAAAACAATTTTCAGTAATTAATTCAAAAGCAGAATCTAAAAAAAAATTAACTATGAATTGATTAAAATAGGTCTTTAATTTGAAACTCTGTCCCAAAGATTTAAAAGGGTTATTTTGCTCATTGAATTATGCCCAAAACTAATTCCAAATGTATGGCAAAATAATCTGAAAATTTAATAGCTTTTAAAATATAATTTAGGTACTTCCCTGGCAGTCCAGTGGTTAAGACTCCTCACTTTCAACACAGGGGGCACAGGTTCAATCCCTGGTCAGGGAACTAAGATCCTGCATGCTGTGTGGTACAGCCAAAAAATAAATAAAATAAAATATAATTCATATGTTTCAATCACAAGTCTTAGTGATTTTAATCAAATGTATCAGTCTCTAGTAATCCAGTCTGACCTACTTATTTTTTTTCTTTATTTTTTTTAATATAAAAAGCACAATTTATTAATACAAAGGACCAGTCTGACCTACTTAATTCATTCTGCTTGGTATATTGAATTTTTTCATTTATGAATAAAAGTTTGTCATTAAAAACAAGTCTCTTCCATTGTAGTTAGAAGGCAAGTTTCTAGTTTCTCAAAAAATGAATGTTATCAAATTTTAAAAGCCTATCTTTTTGGTAAAAGTAAACATTCCCGGTGTCTTATACAATGTTGCTTTTAACACATACAATATTTTCCAGTGATTCCAGACTGACTGTCACCAGAAATTCTGAAATCTTGTCCACTGCGATTGTTTCACTGACCCTTGTCAGAATACATAAGGGAGAAATTCTAGAGCTCCAAAGGAAAACAACTTTTGGCCTTTGAGACTCTTTGTTTCATTTATCTAAACAATATCTTATTCCCTGTTCTGTGCACAAGATCAATGTGAAGTAGGAAATGAGGCCCTTGGCTTCAAACAAGTCATAATCATATAACATGAAAGGCAACAGACAACAATAGCTATAGGAATTTCAGATGAGCAGAATTGGAGAAGCTGGGAGCAGAAAGGTTATTTGACCTTCTGAGTGGATATTGAGGAGAAGCCATGTGAGAAAGGCTTGGGTCTAACCCTGACATGCTCAGGATCATAGGAATTCTGTTGAGGAGCATCAGGGATTGAGACAGAGTCAAGTGTGAGGAGTATGGACAAGGTGGGTGAGAATGGTGGAAAAAATCACTGCCTTTGCAGATGGTAGAACTGGGTTTGAGTCTATAAGCTGCATTGAGCTGGGTGCCTGGGTCTGTGCTAAAAACTTAAGCAAAGGATTTGAACTCTGTGAGCCTTCATTTATGAGATTCAGTGCTTAGAAACCATAAATCACTTTAAAAAGTCAAGATGATAAAAATTGATATTAACATGTCATTAATATCGTATAAAAACATTCACCTGCTTAAAACCATAGGGACATCCTTTGACACTTACCGTAAAAATCTCAGCTTGTTGTGACCTCAGACAATGACAGCACTGGGGACCTGCTTACTCTTCGATTTTCATTTATCTCTGTTACTCACTTTTTCCAGACATACTGGCCGCATTTCCTACACCCCAAATGTTCCAAGCCAAACCATGTCAACTGAACTTCCTAATTCCTTTGCTCATTGCTCCTTCTCCCTGCCCTCTACCGAAAAAAAAAATCCATATCTCAAGAATCTCAGAAAGACTTTCTTTAGCCACTTTATTTATCTTTGGCTGTGCTGGCTGTTCATTGCTTTGTGGGCTTTCCCCTAGTTGTGGCGAGCAGGGGCTACTCTCGAGTTGCGGTGAGCAGGGGCTACTCTCTAATTGCAATAAGTGGCTTCTCATTGTGGTGGCTTCTCTTGTTGCAGGGCACAGGCTCTAGGGCACAAGGGCTTCATTAGTTGCGGTTCCCAGGCTCTAGATCACAGTCTCACTAGTTGTGGCACATCGGCTTAGTTGCTGTGCAGCATGCGGGATCTTACCAGATCAGGGTTTGAACCCATGTCTCCTGCAGTGACAGGTGGATTCTTTACCACTGAGCCACCAGGGAAGCCCTCTTGAGCCACTTTAAAGTGATATCCCAATGTTTCTCTGGATCCCACATCCTACATGATGTCTTCATGGCATTTACTGTCATCTTGCTATTGATTTGTTGATCACTGGCCCCTGCATCATCAGATGTTTTTGCTCCATTGCCTTATTCTCATCCCCACCCAGCAACGAAACAAAATTTGAGTCTGCATCTCTCTTTAGTTGTTGCTTCCCTTTACTGCCTGCAAAACTCACTGAAAAGAGTTCTGAACTTTCTTCTGTATTTTCTGCTCTCCCATCAAACTTAAACTTACTCCAGTTAGGCCCTCATCGACCTGTTTCAAGGAGTCAGGAGATGAAGGCTCAACTAGATTAAGTTTAAATTTGGCATGGCAACCCCCTTCAGTATTCTTGCCTGGAGAATCCATGAAAAGAGGAGCCTGGCAGGCTACAGTCCACAGGGTTGCAAAGAGTTGCACATGACTGAATCAACTTAGCATGCACCCAATGACCTGGCACTGCCAAATCCAATGGCCAATTCTCAGCCCCATCTTCCTTTGATCAATAGTGTTTGACAACGTTGATCATTGCCTCCTCCTTAACATATTTTCTTTCCTTGGCCTCCCAGACCCCACTTCCTCTTGGTTCTCCTACAATCTCATAGGCTATTCTCCATCTCCTTCGTTGGGTCCTCACTGTCTTGGAGGTCGAGAAGTCCGTCTCATTTTGGGGCCTCGCCTCTAACTACCCTCCCTTCCTAGCTTGCCTTATCCAGTTGTATGGCTTTAATATCATCTATGTTTTATGGTGTTGTGTATAGGGTTATTCCCCCCTCCCCTCATTTTGCAGAAAGACTCTGTCAACCATGACCTAATTGTCATTTCTGCATCTAAAGTTATTTGACAAAAAGCAGCCTGATTGTTAAGCCAGTCAATAATGGGGTGCCCCACTCTTATAGACATATTGCTTTTATTTCCTTGTCATTGCTTTAGTTAATATGAAGAATGGCCCTAATCATTATAACAGATGAACCTCTACATCTCAGTGCCCTATCACAAAAGTCTATATCTCACTCATTCCACAGTCCCATATGGGCCAAGGATCCAAGGACTCAGGTCTCCATCTGTGGCTAATCTTCCTCTGAGTCCCTGAAGGACTTCCAATGTATCGATCTTGCTGTGGTTCCTTCTTTATGTCTTGAACAGCAGAAGATCCTTTCTGGTAGTTTCTAGTCTTTTTCAAAAGTGGTTGTTCTGCAGATAGTTGTGATTTTGGTGTGCTCATGAGAAGACGTAAGCTTAGGATGCTTCTACTCCGCCATCCTCCTGCTCACACCAATGAAACATCGATTTTTCAAACAGAATAAAGACCTTAGTGGGCGCTTAGCCCTTCTTTGTCATTTTACATAAGAAATTTGGTAACAGAGGAGTCAAATAATTTGTCATAAGTCACACAGAGCCGAGGCTACAATCCAAGCTTTTTAAATTCTCCTGGTTCCTTAAAGCGAGGTTCTTTCTGATAGCCAACAGTGTCTGAATTCTCTCATGAACATATGTGCCTGAGCATCAAGTGTCACAGAACTGCAAAACTGGCAGTGCCTTCATCATTTTAGCTCTATCGTTTTGTAATGGGGGAACTGTTGGGAAATCTATTCTACAACCAGTTACAAATTTGGACCTTCAGGCACAAAGATCCATGAGATGACGGATTTCTTAACATGCGGTCCAAGCTTTTAAACCCTTATTGATCTGAATTCTGCTTCTCCTTTATTTTTCTTCCTTTATCCTCCTGGGGTATTTCTCTCTTCTCATTCATTACTATTATGGGCTATTTCATCTGCTATTCTTTTGAAGCCTCACCACTCTGAAAAGTATTTATTTTGGCTTGAGAGCTGTTTCCCCTTCACAGTGGCCTGTCCTGCTCTGCAACATTTTGTACAGCTGGTCAGGTTGTCAACTGAGGATGTCTGGTAATAGGATGCTGACATATTGCCTGTTTATATTCTGTCATGTCACTTTCTAATTGAGTGGACTAAAAATAGAAGTTTATTATTCACTGGATCTTTTCCACTGTTTGTCTCAATGTTCTTTCTGGGCAATCCTATTGGTTATTGACTGGCATCAAAACGTTCTAAGCTGTTGTATCCTGTTGGGTTTTGCTTCTTCTTAATTTCTTATAGTTCCACCTGGTCAGGCAGTGCCAGATTTCCTGCCTTCACAGTATAGGACAGTTCATCCCTCACAACAACCTTATTCCTTAGCACCACTTTACCTTGAATTCACCCTTCCCTCATTTATTCAGAAATTCTAGGATGAGATGCCAATGTCTTTATGAATTATGATGCATTAGGCTTTAGTTGGCCAGGCTTTGCTCACCTCACAAAGTTGGTCATGACATTTATCATTCTTTTACTATCCTAAAGATGGAAGAAATATTATACCACAGTTTTTTTCTTAGAATAACTTTCCTCATTGTCATTTGCAATTTCTAATTTTATATTCAAACTTCATTTTTGCAAAGCCAATACAATCCCAGTTTAAAATACCTGTGTTTCACCAGTCAGAATGTTTGTGATCCAAAAGTCTACAAGCAATAAATGCTGGAGAGGGTGTGGAGAAAAGGGAACCCTTTTACATTGTTGGTGGGAATGCAAACTAGTACAGCCACTATGGAGAACAGTGTGGAGATTCCTTAAAAAATTGCAAATAGTACTGCCTTATGACCCAGCAATCCCACTGCTGGGCATACACACCGAGGAAATCAGAATAGAAAGAGACACATGTACCCCAATGTTTATTGCAGCACTGTTTATAATAGCCAGAACATGGAAACAACCTAGATGAATGGATAAGAAAGCTGTGGTACATATACACAATGGAGTATTACTCAGCCATTAAAAAGAATACATTTGAATCAGTTCTAAGGAGATGGATGGAACTGGAGCCAATTATACAGAGTGAAAGAAGCCAGAAAGAAAAACACCAATACAGTATACTAACGCATATATATGGAATTTAGAAANATTTTATCCTTTGGTTTCTCCTTCACCCCCTGCAGTTCTTTACCTGCCTTCTTTGTAGTCTCCTCAATCATTTCCCAATCATTTAAGTATGAGACTTTCCCAGGTGTTGCCTCTACCCACTGTGTCTCTCTAACTAAGTTGGCATTTTCATGTCACATCATAATTAGAAAACAATAAATCTACAACTAAAACTCACCCTACCCCTCTGAAAACTAGCTGCCCCTTCACACTTCTCTTTTTTTCAAAAGATTTTTTTTAAATATAACAATCTAATTTTATTTTGTTTGCTTTGTTTTTTTATTCTTTGGCCACACAGTGTAGCATGTGATATTTTAGTTCCCTGATGATGGACGAAACCCACACATCCTGAATTAGAAATGTGGAGTCCTAACCACTGGACTTCCAGGGAGGTCCCATATGGTTCTTTTAATAAGATCACCATTTCCTAAATCGGGGGATCTTAAAATTTCAGAATTACCTGTGTAGGTTTCCTTTTACCTTTACTCCCTTACCCATGTTCAACCAGTCACAAAGTCTTACTTTACTTCTCCACAAAATCTCTTAAATCTAGCCCCCTATTGTTACTGTTTTTTATCCCTAACATTGTCATTATAATTTGGGCATTCAATTGCTCATGTTAGATTTAATGCAATAGTTTTTAAAGCATTGTCCTTGCTGTAATTTCATACCTCTCTCCAGTTCATTTTTTTAAAGATTTTGTTGATGTAGATCAGTTTTAAAGTCTTTATTGAATTTGTTACAATATTGCTTCTGCTTTATATTTTGATTTTTTGGCCTTGAAGCATGTGGGATCTTAGTTCCCTGACCAGGGATCGAACTGGCACTCCTTGCACTGGAAGGTGGATTCTTAATCACTGAACCACCAGGGAAGTCCCCCGAGTCCATTTTTACTTTAATATCCAATCATACTTTCTTACAGAAGTTTTTCATTATGTCACTGTCCATATTAAAAACAAATAGAGCATGTTAACACATATACATGGAATCTAGAAAGATAGTACTGATGACCCTACTTGCAGGGCAGCAAAGGAAACACAGACATAAAGAACAGACTTTTGGACACAGTGAGGGAAGGAGAGGGTGGGATGACTTGAGAGAATACCCTTGAAACATGTATATTACCATATGCAAAATAAAGGACTTCTCAGGTGGCACTAGTGGTAAAGAACCCACCTGCCAATGCAGGAGACATAAGAGATGCAGGTTCGATTCCTGGGTCAGGAAGATCCCCAGGAGGAGAGCATGGCAACCCATTTCAGTATTCTTGCCTCAAGAATCTCATGGACAGAGGAGCTTGGCAGACCATAGGGTCACAAAGAGTTGGAGACAGCTGAAGCAACTTAGCACACAAGCATATGAAATAGATGAGCCAATGGGAGTTTGCTGTATGATGCAGGGAACCCAAAGCCATTGCTCTGTGACAACCCAGAGGGGTGGGATGGGAGGGAGGTGGAAGGTAGGTTCAAGAGGGAGGAGATATATGTATGCCTACGGCTTATTCATGTTGATGTACGGCAGAAACCATCATGTTATTGTAAAGTAATTATAGTCTAATTAAAAATAAAGAAAATGAAAATAAAATTCCTGGTTACCTACGGACACACACAATTCACATTCCTTAATTTGCCATTTACTGAACAACACTGAGGGCTTCCTCAGTGGCTCAGTGGGTAAAGAATCTGCTTGTGATGCAGATGTGGGTTCTATCCATAGGTCAGGAAGATCCCCTGGAATAGGAAATGGCAACTCCAGTATTCTTGCCTAGGAAATCCCATGGACAGAGGAGCTTGATGGACTAAAGTCTATGGGGTCGCAAAGAGTCAGACATGACTGAGGGACTAACACTTTCACTTTTCATATACATTTAGTGTGTATAATATGATGCTTAAATATATGTAAATTGTGAAGTGATCACCATACTTGAGCTAATTAACATATTCAACACCTCAAATGGGTGAAAGTGAAAGTGAAGTCACTCAGTCATGTCCGACTCTTTGCCTAGGAGACCCCATGGGCTGCAGCCTACCAGGCTCCTCCGTCCATTGGATTTTCCAGGCAAGAGTACTGGAGTGGGGTGTCATTGAAGATCTTGGGGGAACTAGAAAAATGTTGGTCAAAGGTTACAAAGGTTCAGTTGTGGGAGATGAATAAGTTCTGAGATCTAATGTGCAGCATGGTGGCTACAGTTAACAATACTGTGCTGTAGACCCAAAATTTGCCAAGAGAGTTGATCATAAGTGTTCTCACCACACATATAGAAAAGGTACCCATTTGAGGTAGGAAATGGCAACCCACTCCAGTGCTCTTGTCTGGAGAATCCCAGGGACAGGGGAGCCTGGTGGGCTGCCATCTGTGGGGTCTCACATAGTCGGATACGACTGAAGCGACTTAGCAGCAGCAGCAAGATCTTCATAAATGATGTGGCTACTGGGTTTGTGATTTAGTGGCTCCACTCCAGAAATTGTAAAGTAGGAATGGTAAATGTGTCCTAAAAATGATACAAGTTTGAAAACATCCAAGTAATATGTAATTCCACACCAAGCATACTAGATCCATTTTAATATCCTATACATTTTATGATTTTTAAAATGTACTACTGCTCTTGTATCTTTCAACTGAAATCTCCTCCTTTATTTCCCAATAAGCTGAGCTCTATTGCTGATCTTAAACACTAAAAACTTGCCAAGGCTAAAAGAAATCACAGTAGACATTCGTAGAATCAAGCAGATGAAGTAAATAAATATATAATATTTTTATACTCTTAATTTTCCTTTGGTTGATTTTAATAAAATTTACTATTTCAGTAAGAAAACCATCCTAAAAAGCAATTCTGATTGATGATAAAGCAGTGTCTTTAAGGTGAATGGAAAAGCACCTCTGTCCAGGGCCTAGAGAATTCACACAACCCAAGTGAACACCCCTGATAAAAATTACACGAAAATATTTTATTTTTTCCAACTTTAGTGGTATTTTGTATTTATTTAAAGAATACAGCATGGTGATTTGACACACATACATATTGTAAAATCACAGTCAAGTTAACCAACACATCCATCACCTCACATAGTTACCTTTTATTGAATAGAAAGAATGCTGAGGATCTAGTTTCTCAGCAAATTTCATATGTACAGCATAGTATTATTAACTGTAGTCTCCATGCTGCAATTAGATCCTCAGAACTTACTCATCTGACATCTGAAAGACTGTACCCTTGTACCCTGTTTTCCCTATGCCTCAGTCATTTGCAACAACTATTCTAATTTCTGTTGCTAAGACATAGACTTCTGTTTCTTTCTAGATTCCACATAATAAGTGACACTACAGTATTTGCATGGCACAAGGGGGTACAAATATTTCTTGAAGATAATGATTTTATTTTCTCCAGATATATATCCATATACTAGGTCATATAAGAGTTCTATTTTTAATTTGTTAAGGAAACTTACTACTCTTTTCCATAGTAGTTATACCAATTTACATTCCCACCAACAGTGCACAAGGGTTCCCTTTTCTCATAATCCTCACCAACATTTATCTCTTGTATTTCTGATAATACCCATTCTAACCGGTGTGTGGTGATATCTCATTGTGGCTTTGATTTGCATTTAAAAGATTATTGATGTTGAGCATATTTTCATGTACCGGTTGGCCATTTTGTATGTCTTCTTTGGAAAAGTATCTATTTAGGTCTTCTGTGAATTTTTAAATCAGGGTTTTTTTTGAGGGGGGTAGAATTTGCTATTGGCTCCAGGCTTCACCCTGGAAATCAGACCTCCACATAACTCCAAGAGAAGAGACCTTCTTAAAATATATATCTGAAAATCTCATTTCCTGGCTTAGAAGCCTCCCATGATTTCTTCTGATCTTCCCGAAGTTTCCTGAGAATAAAGTTAAAACAGTTGAGGTTGGTACACAATGCACTTTTCCATTTGACTCTTGCTTTTTTCTCTCTCGTCTCATCTCTCCACACTTAAGTTCTTCCTCCTCATGCTTTGGCTTTTAATGTTTGTTGTTGTTCAGTTACTAAGTCGTGTCTGACTCTTTGTGATCCTATGGACTGCAGCATGCAAGGCTTCCCTGTCCTTCATTGTCTCCCAGAGTTTCCCCAGACTCATATCCATTGAGTCAGTGATGTCATCCAACCATCTCATCCTGTCACCCACTTCTCCTTCTGCTGTCAGTCTTTCCCAGCATCGGGGTCTTTTCCAAAGAGTCAGCTCTTGGCATCAGGTAAAAGTTCTGGAGCTTCAGCTTCAGCATCAGTCCTTCCAATGAATATTCAGGGTTGATTTCCAACTGGTTTGATCTCCTTGCTATCCAAGGAACTCTCAAAAGTCTTCTCCAGCATCACAGTTCAAAGGCATCATTCTTCAGAGCTCAGCCTTCTTTACGGTCCAATTCTCACATCTGTACATGACTACTGGAAAAACTATAGCTTTGACTAGACAAACTTGTCAGCAAAGTGATGGCTCTACTTTTTAACATGCTGTCTATATTTGTCATAGCTTTCCTTCCAAGGAGCAAGTGTCTTTTAATTTCATTTTAAGGTTTAGGTCATTTTATGCCATTACCTTTTGTGATAATACAACCAGACTAGAAATACAATACTAGAGGCAAACAGCAAAGCTCGGGTAAAGGTTAGAGCATGTGAGAGTTTTCATGTTGGTAATCTCTAAGATGTGTATTGCTTTCTAGAGCTGCAGTTACCTGAGTCTGCTATTTCCCATGAACCTTACTCCTCTCTATAAACCTTTTCCTTAGGAAAGAAAGACCCTGCCTCCCAGCAAAATGGTTAGTATTAAATCAACAAGCTCTTTAGGGATTCACCCATCTCTACAGAACAGAGAACAAATTCCTACTGTTTGTCAGGTTTCTGTGAATTTAGAAAAACAAGCATCCCAGACATGAAGGTACAAAACTCAGATGTGGTGGCAGAAAAACATCATAGTACAAAAAGGCATTCAATTCTCTTGGAAACACTGTGCTTATTAAAGGCATAAACACTAGGTACAGAAAGTTCAGTAATCCTTTTCCTAAGGGCAATAATAGTTTTTACATTACAAAATCAAATGGTTGCTCTTTATTTGAAGGAGGAAAATAAAGTGCCAGTTTGGAGAGGAAATAAAGTGTAACCAAGTCAAACACTTGCATCTGAACAGAGGGTCAGACATTTTCCATCCTTAGGAGCTTTCATCCAAGTGTATTTATAACACAGCCAGGTCTTACTTTTATTTCCTCCAGGTTGTATATCTTTACTGCTAGTTGAGATTCTGGCGTAATCACAGAAACCCATCACAGCTCACTTAATTCTTGGCTCCTTGGGCTCTCCCTGCATGTCCAACAAGATGCCAGGACATGGGCAGAAGGCAATTTAGCCCCATCAGGAGATTTCATCACAGGGCTGTTGTCTCTCTCTGTGCTCCACAACAATTACAATATTGATGTGTGCGTGTGTGTGCTAAGTCACTTCAGTCATATCTGACTCTTTGTCCATGGGATTCTCCAGGCAAGAATACTGGAGTGGGCTACCATGCCCTCCTCCAGGAGATCTTCCCGACCCAGGAATTGAACCAGAGTCTTTTATGTCTTCTGCATTAGCAGGAGGGTTCTTTACCACTATAGCGCTACCTGGGAAGCCCTACAATATTGATAAGCCATAAAATTATCGGTGACAGCTACTTCCTTAGGAAAGAAAAGGGAAAGGAATTAAAGAGACAAGGCTTTGAGTTACTCTGTAGAAGTGACCTCCCATATAAAGCAGACTCAAAAGTTTTTTTGAAAGAGATGGATTCCTGCCACCACACAGCAGCTCAGCCCGCCAAGCCCAGAAATGAAATGCGCCCAAGCTCTTGCAGTCAGTAAGTGGCAGAACGGGGATATAAACTGATATTCAAAGACTTGTTCTCTCCCCTCCAGGGCCAGCTGCTTTCTGGAAAAGAAGCATAGCCCTATTGTGATGCAGCTACTTTCTAGCAAAGCAGAATTCTAAATCTGGAAACAGATTCTCAGCAATTCCTATGGATTCCTTGTATCTTGAATAATGAGAGGCATCATGCAGAAATTAGGTTCTACATCTATGGTTTCCATTTCCTTTCTGTTGTAATGAACATTATAACAATGTTGCTGACTCACTAAATTCTGGGTTTCAACTTCTTTGAAAGGTGTTTATAACTCAACAAATGTTGCCAGGACAAGTGGAGATAATAATAAAAGATATCAAGGTATGTAATGGGATGATTTTAAATGTAAAACCACCCCTGCTTCCCCAGTGCACATCTTTAACCTCAAATGAAATTCTCTCTTTGTACATTGCTTTGAGATGAACACTGAAATACAGAGGAATTACCCTTGCATTATCTCTGCAGATATTACAAGTTTGGACCACAATACATAGTAGCATCCTTCATGAACTCAACCACTGCTAATTCAAAAGTCAGTATTGCATGGCACCAAAAGTAAATATATTATGGGCCTTTTGTTGTTGCTTAGATATTCTCCCTAAATAGCCCTCTGAAAACATTCATTCACTCAGCAAAGTGTTGTATATGCCATATATGCTAGAAATATAAAAGACACACACAATGGGCTACAGTTCCAAAACCAGCCACTTCTTACATCTCCCTAAGTTCACCATAATCTAAACGAAACATCATCCCCAACCTAGAACATGGCAGCATCGTTCAGATTGGTTTCTGAAGTCTTTTGAAAATAAAAATCTAACTATGGCACACTTCTATTAAAATCTTCCAATGACTTTTCATTGCAATTACAACAAAAATCAAGGACTCTCCTGTGACCTACAAAACACACGTGATGTGATCCCTACTATGCCCCAGCCACACCAAAACCATATGGTACATGCGCCCTTTGCCTGGAGTGTTTTTGCCCCAAATCTACAAACTTCTGGAACTTGCTCCCATCATTCAGTTCACTCGAAGTGTTACCTTCGCAGACAGACCTCTCCTGAAGTTTCCACCTTAAATAAAAATAAACTCTGTACAATATTTCCCTCTTTAAATATTCTTTGGAGCATGCATTACTATATGCACTGATTTTTAATTGATTTAATATTTATCATTATCACTAGAATGTCAATCCCTTGAGAACAGAGAACTTAATAGTTTTATTTACCACTGATTCCAGGACCTAAGTAGAACCTGGTTCATCAAGGAGCTCAAGAAATTAACACATTTAGAGTATACAATTCATTCATTTTTTTGTGTGTATTTAGTCATGTAGCCATCACCTTAATCAATTTTATAACATTTCAATCATCATGAAAAGAAATCCCATATTCATCAACTGTCACTCCCCATTCCTCCTCTATCCCAACCACAAACTTTAAAAACAAAAACAGCAGTATGTAGAAACTAAGAAAGTAATGTGGGAGAACAAAAGATAGAAGCTAACAGCAACTGCCAGGGAGGTGTAGGAAAACACAAGTGAAGCCATATGTGGATGGAGATAAATAAAAGATCACGTTGTTCACTCCAGATTCACATTTCAGCAAGCATCCCAGTAACACTAGCACAAAATGGACTCCCTTCATTAATCAACAGTCCTCTTCTTGTAAGAAGGAGAATCAAGTACAGTAAAGAATGCAGTATCATGACCTGTTTAAGCACAACTTGCCCAAATAAAATAAAAACAAAACTAAATTACCAGACTGTTGAGCACAATTCTGTTAAAATGAAAGCCACAGAATAGTTCATAACTTAAGAAGTTACTGATTTTTGCTATAGTCTCTTTTGTTTCTTTTTTTTTTTCTTTTTTTCTTTTTATTTATTTTT
>SJYQ01004285.1:5891-32533 GCA_006410935.1 Redunca redunca
GAAAATATGCATTTTCTAAAAATCAATGTTCTTAACAGAAAATATAAGAATTCATCTTGGGTAAACAATTTCACACCGGGAATTTTCAGAGAACATTTAGTTCATTCAGAAGTTTAAGCCAATCATAAAAAAAAAAATTTAGCCAACAGAACATTTAGTTCATCCATAAGTTTAAGCAAATCATGCCATTTAACCAGCATAAGTCTGAACTAATTTAGTAAATATTGTGTTTAATTAAGATATAGATGCTTATATTAAATTACTTTAAAGTCTCATTTAAATATATCTCCAGATGGTTAGGAAAACATCAACTGAGAAACAGTATAGGAAGACTGAAATTTATGAATTATGTATGAAGTCAATATATTGCTTAAGTTTCCTTAAAAGTTAGTAAATCTCATGTGAAAAGTGTTTTTTTAAAAACCTCCAAAAAGGACATATGTGCTGGTTAGGAAAAAATTTACAACTATGACTGGTCCCCCCAAAACTAAAAAGGATGATAAGTAACACTGGCCCTTAATAACCTTATGGAGCTAGTTACAGATTGCCTTCTCTGGACAAGAAGAAAGATTCCAGATTCTCAGTGTGCAGAATTACCTTATACCAAACTCTCTGGCTTTTCTAAAATCTGATAGTCAAATTGATTACAGAAGCTGATTAGTTAATCACAGATATTTCCCAGAGAGCTAGTTTGCTAAAATGATATTCTTTTCTTAATAAAACCAGAAATGATCTAATGCAAAAATATGTACAGCTGACCATTGAACAACACAGGTTAGAAATGCATGGATCCACTTAAATTCGGATCTTTTAAAATAAACACATATGTGTACTGGAGATGTATTTTCTCTTCCTTATGATTTTCTTAACATTTTCTTTCCTCTAGCCTACTTTATTTAAGAATACAGTATAAAGACATACTGTACACAAAACATGTATTAAGTAGCTACTTAGGTTATCAGTAAGGATTCCAATCAACAGTAGGTTATCAATAGTTAAGTTTAAGTGATAGTGAAAGTCGCTCAGTCTTGTCCGACTCTTTGTGACCCCATGAACTATTACAGTCCATGGAATTCTCCAGGCCAGAATATTGCAGTGAGTAGCCTTTCCCTTCTCCAGGGGATCTGCCCAACCCAGGGATCGAACCCAGGTCTCCCACACTGCAGGCCAATTCTTTACCAACTGAGCTATCAGGGATAGTTAAGTTTGGAGGAAGTCAAAAATTATATGAGGAATTTCAATTGTGCAGAGGGGTTAGCGCCCCTAAACCTGATGTTGTCCAAAGGTTAACTGTATGTTACTAATTCTTATAGTTAGTGACACTAAAGCATGAATATGTATGACCATGTAATACTACACATTACACATTACACAATGCTACAACAATGAGACTTCTCTCAGGCATAACCTGATAATTAATTCTTTCCTATAATAAAATTGAAACAAAGAATTTGCTTACACACAGCTGAGAGTTGAATTGTGTCCCCCTCTAAAAAAAGATATTTTGAAGTCTAAACACTCAGTACCTCAAAATGCAGTCTTATTAGAACTAGGGTCACAGAAATAACTAGTTAAGATGACATCATATTGTAGTAGGGTAGACTCCTAATTCAATATGACTGGTTTCAAACAAAAGACAGCCATGTGAAGGACTTCCCTGGTGGCCCAGTGGTTAAGAATCCACCTGCCAATACAAAGGACATGGGTTTGATCCCTGGTCCAGGAAGATCCCACATGCCGTGGAGCAACTAAGCCCATGAGCCACAACTACTAAAGCCCATACACCCTGGAGCCCATGCTCTGCAACAGGAGAAGCCACTGCAATGAGAAGCCTATGCACCACAATAAAGAGTAGCCCCTGTTAACCACAATTAGAGGAAGTCTGCGTGCATCAGCAAAGACCCAGCACAGCCAAAAATAAATAAACAAATAAGAAAAAGCCACGTGAAGACACAGACACAGGGAGACCACCATGTGACAAGGAAAAGAGAGATTAACTGTATATAGCAAGTCAAGGAACATCAAAGATTACCAACAAACCACCAAAAGCTAGAAACAGGTAAGAAAGGATTATCTTACAGGTTTCAAAGAAAACATAGCCCTGCCAACATCTTGATTTCAGACTTCTACCTTCCAGACCTGTGACAATAAAATTATAGTGTTTAAGCCATGAAGTGTTTAGTATTTGTTTCAGCAGGCCCAGGAAACTAATATTAATTGTAAGTACAGAGTAGCCATTTCCTATTCCTATACTGAGTTGCATTTTTTTCTGTGTTAAAACCTGTCATTCATAAGTAAAACTGTTACTTAAGATACTTTTCATTTGAAAATACCATTCAAAACAGGACATCTGGCAAAAGATCATAAGGGCTAACTGGTGCTTTGGGTTTATATTCATAATTGATTACTCATTTTTAAGTCTCTGAAAGTCTGAAAATATTTGATGGCTCCAAAATTACTGCTAAACCAGTACAGAGGTTAAAAAATAAAGGTTAATGACACATGTTAACAAGAACATATCTAGAAGTAAAGTGAAGAACCCTCTATATATATATTCTGTTGAGCAGAAGTTTTTTAATTGAATGTATTCCCAGCCTGTGTTATTTTTGCTTTTGTTGCCACGACTTTATGCTTCTTATACCACATGAGAAGTGATGTAATATTATTTGAAGGTAGACTGAATTCAGCTAAGATGTATTCTATAAACCTGAAAGCAACCATTAAAATAAAAAAAAAAAAACAAACAATGAACTTATCCAATAAATCAACAGAGGAGTAAAATGGGATCATAAAAATATCCATTTAAACCAAAAGAGGGGACTTCCCTGGTGGCTCAAACGGTAAATCGTCTGTCTACAATGTGGAAGACCCGGGTTCAATCCCTGGGTCGGGAAGATCCCCTGGAGAAGGAAATGGCAATCCACTCCAGTACTATTGCCTGGAAAATCCCATGGACAGATGGAGCAGCTTGATAGGCTACAGTCCATGGGGTCGCAAAGAGTCAGACACGACTGAGCAGCTTTACTTGTTACTTACTTCAAACCAAAAGAAGGCAGAAGAAAAGGAAAAGAGAATATAGGTGAGATAAATGTAAAAAAGTACCATGATGGCAGATTTAAATTGTAACATACCAATAATCTCATTAAGTACAAATGAAATAAACACCCTAATTAAAAATTCATTCCAGAAGAAACAGGTAACCTGAATAGCATCATATCTTTTTAAGAAATTGAATTTATACTCAAGAATCTCCCTACAAAGAATAATTTCAAGTTTTAACAGCTTTACTTGTGAATTCCACCAAACATTTAAAGAAGAAATATTAACACCAGTTATACAGAAACACTATCAGNTACACAAACACTGTCAGAAACTGAAGTGGAAGGAATGCCTCTAACCTCATTGTATTGTATTGATTAATTTTGTTTCAGATTTCAGTTGTTCTAGGTTACCTCTCACTTGCATATATTGAATTTTAAAGTGTTTTCAATTATTTAAGGAAATTCCCAATTCTCCTCCTGTCCAACAGCCAAAACTTTTCCATATAATGATGTTTTTATTATAAATGAACCTTAAGAGTATTTCCTCTACCATATGAAAAGGTTTCCTAAATATAGATAAGCCTTCAATGGATTTGCAAAGTAATCAAATTTCAAATAAAATTCTACTGATACAGGACTTCTTTCCTTTTTAAGCAGATGAGCAAAAATATGCAGGTGATCCTTGAACAACACAGGTTTGAACACTGCAGGTCCACTCATAGTGGATTTTATTCAATACATAGAGTATAACACAATCCAGTTGGCTGAATCTGCAGATGGAGACCCCTTGGATGCAGAAGGCTGACCGTAAAGTTACATGCTGGTTTTTGATTGCATTGGGGATGGGGAAGAGGGTGCCCTAACCCCCATACTGTTCAAGGGTTAACTGTAAATGTATTTGATTAAAGTAAATATTTCTCAATTCACTTTAAAGAGAAATGGAAACCATCTATTATTTTCTTTATAAACTGTGCCTGTAGGCACTAAGTATTTAAATTTGTAAAAATCTAAAGCCTTGTTTCATATTTAAAGGTTAAGCATACTTGAAAACTAACTAATCAAACTTCACATAATGATCATCTTTTAAAGGACTTTGGAACTAACATAATTTTTATCTAGTTTATTAAGCAAATGTTTTGTAATCCAAGGGTTTTGAAAACTATGACCAAACTCTTTAAATAAATATTTAATAAATGCAATATTTCAATCCTCAATTAATAAACTTTTAATTTTAAGCATATCATATATGATAACACATTGAGGAGAAAAGCTTCTTTTAAAGGCATAAAAATATTTCAGATAGTAATGACAAAGTACTTTTCCAAAAGACTTTCATATTTTCCAATTGTTCTGATATTCTACTATTAAGGCAAGTTATATCACATAATATATAATAAAATAACATGTATACATTAACATACCGTGTCTTGCTTTGGAATTTGAACTAAAACAGAAAGAAGTTGCTCTGTATCAAGAAATCTTGCTATAACTGAAACAAACAAAATATGAGCAGTTAAACTTTATGTTACAGTTTAAAATATAGAGTATATAAAGTATTATCCCCAAATAATAATATAGCACAGTTTTACCTGCAAATACCACTTGTTTTAATTGTCTTCATTTATTTTACATTTGCCAGGGTGACTTAGCAGCAGCAGCAAGGATAAAATAATAAATTCTAGTGTTCTTTTCCTAACTTTGATTACTCAGAATTTGTCTTCAAATTTTGACACTGTTGATCACCCCTTCTTTCTTGAAACTCTATTTCTCTGACTTAAATATGTCGCTTATCATAATTTTCTTCCCACTTTTTTGATCTCTAACTTTTCTTCATGATACTTAAAAGGTAAGATTAAAAGTCTAAAAGCATCGGTCAACCACTAACCATGTAACTTTCCAGGAGTTATCTAACTTCTCTGAACTTTAGCTGTTCTCACCTTTCAAAAGATGAGATGGTTCATCAAAAAACTAAAAATAGAACTACCATATGATCTAGCAATTCCACTCCAGGGTATATATCCAGAGAAAACAAAAATACTAATTCAAAAAGATATAAATACCCCTATGTTCACAGCAGCATCATTCATAATTGCCAAGATATGGTACTTAAATGTCCATCAAGAAACAGTGAATAAAGAAGTTGTGATACACACACACACACACATATGTCTACACACACAATGGAATATTACTCAACCATAAAAAAACAGTAAAATTCTGTCATTTGTGAAAACATGAATGGATCTATTTCACTTAGTGAAATAAATCAGGCAGAGAAAGACAAAAAACTGTATGTGGAATCTAAAAACTAAAACAAATGAGCAAATATAACAAAACAGAAACAGACTCACAGATAAAGAGAACCAACTAGTGGTTACCAATGGGGAGAAAGCAGGGAGAAGGGAAAAGAGATGGATGGGGGATTAAGAGGTACAAACTACTATGTATAAAATAAGTAAGCTATAAAGCATATGTTATACAGCATAGCGAATATAGCCATAAATTTGTAATAACTTTAAACAGAGTATAATCTATAAAAATTTTGAATCATTATGTTGTACATCTGACACTAATATTGTAAATCAACCATATCCCTGTGAAAATAAGTTAAATTTAGAGACTTCCCTGGCAGTCCATTGGTTAAGACTCCGTACTTCCAATGTAGAGAGTACAGGTTCAATCCCTGGTTGGGGAACTAAAATCGTGCATACCACAAAATTTAATTAACTACTTAAAGTTTTTAAAGCAGAACATGAGACATGATATGTTCAAGTAACTAAAAGAAGTTCAATTATGCTAGAAGAAGGAAGAATGAAAAGTGACAAGTAACAAGAGGTGCTGTGGGAAACGAGAAAGAAAGCCATCCAGAAGAGTTTGGGTTTTATCCTAAAAGCATTAGAAGAAATTGAAAGATTTTATGCAAGTGGGTATGTGGTAGCCCTGCAAAGATTTCCACATTCTAATCCCTGGAACCTTTGTATATGTTATCTGGTAGCAGGGACTTTGAAGATGAGATGAAGCTTAAGCTTCTTGAAATGGAGAGATTATTCTGGATTAAAATTAATCAATCACAAGAGTCCTTCTAAGAGAGAGGCAGGAGGATAGGTCAAAGAGAGAAGATATAAGGACAAAAGCAGAAGCTAGAAAATAGAGAAGAAACTGTTCTCCTGGCTTTGAGGAGGAAGACCCATGAGTTAAGGAATGTAGAAGGCCTCTAGAAACTGCAAAAGGCAAGGGAACAATTTTGTCCCAGAGCCTCCAGAAGAAAAATGGACCCACTAAAACACTGACTTCAGTCCAGTAAAACTGATTTATTACTTTCATAATTGTAAGATAATCAATTCATGCTGTTTTAAGCCTCAAAATTTGTGGTAATTTGTTACATCAACAGGAAGAAACTAATAAAGAATAATATGTTCACATTTATATTTTCAAAAGATTACTCAGGCTCCAATATAGAGAAGAGACTATAAAGAACAAGGCTGGAGGACAAGGCCAAATAGAAGGCTGCAGAAATAACTCAGATTATAGATAAATGATACCCTGGGCTGGAGCAGCAGCACTGGGAATAGAAGCTAATACCTATAAGATATATATAGAAAAAGGGACTTTATAGAATTTGATGATTAATTTCAGAGAAGGTAAGTGTCAAGAATGACTTTCAGTTGGTCATCTGGTTTGGTTAAGAGCTTGGATGTAGAGCTATTCTTTGAAATCAGAAGGGGTTGATTTAGAAGGAAAGATGGCACAGTCTGGATACATTAAATCTGAAGTGATTAAGAAAGATCTAATAAGTGCTCAGTAGGCAATAAGATACATGGGGCTGAAGGTCTGTAAAGATATCAGGGCATGAAATGTAAATTTGGAAGTTACAGGTATGTGAATGATAATTATGAGACCAAGAAGATGGGTAAATCATATAATAAGAAAATACAGAGTAAAAAGGCAACCTAAGACATAGTTTTGAAGCATCACAGCATTCAGGGAATGAGCAAAGGAAAACAAGCCTAAAAAGAAAGACTCAGAAGTCTTTTTCTCTTCCATTTGAAAGGAAGGAATCTGGGGTTTTCACTCTGTTACCTGATCAATGACAGAACTTTCTAAAGACATTCCAAGACAGTCTACAGTCCTGCAGTCTATTTGTAAATTATAAAGATAATATTACAAGGGAGATGGACAGTTAGAAACTTTTTAAAGAAGTGAGCAACAGAGCTTTAAAAAAAGGAAACTCCAAAGAAGTAGGAGGAAAATTAAATCATATAATCACAGAATCAAAAGGTAGTAATTCAATAAGGAGAGATTTTGGCAGTCCCAGAGAAGCTGGATTTCAAATAGAACTGTGTGTGTGTTAGTCGCTCAGTCATATCTGACTCTTTGCAACACCATGGATTATAGCTTGCCAGGTTCCCCCATCCACAGGATTTTCCAGGCAAGAATATTGGAGTGAGTTGCCATGCCCTGCTCTAGGGGATCTTCCTGACCCAAGGATAGAACCCAGGTCTCCCACATTCCAGGCAGACCATTTGAGCTACCTGGGAAGCCCCAAATAGAACTAATATGTGCCCATTAAATTTAACAACAATGAGACTATGGGTAAATGTCTTAGGCTTGGTTTTCCAGAAAGAGACTCTGAAATGAGGATTTATATGCAAGTTATAGATTAAGAATTTGCTTCCATGAGAAACCAACAGAAGAAAAGAACAGGAAAGGGGAAAAAAGCCAAGCAAAAGTATAATTTCAGGCAAAATTCTATGGAGGGTAACTTCAGTTCATGCTGTAGAAGAACTTCTGGACTTTAAGTTACATTCATGGTTATTGCCAAAACAGTGTGAGGCAGTTAGGCTTTCATATTCCAACACTCTTCAGTCATTTAAGGGCCCACAAGGCATATTTGACCCTCTCTGCTTAGAGCACAGCCCTCTAATAGCCTGAGGGTAGACCTCTAAAGTGAGTCCAGGTGCAGGCCATTAGAAGCAAAAGCACATAGAACAGGGAAAAGGGGCCCAGAGAATAAAAGAGACCCAAGAGGATATGGACAGAAAACCAACAATGTCTGCTATTCTGACCTTGACAAGAGCAGTCTCAGCACAGTAATGGGCACAGAAAGAAGACTGATTGAAATGGGGTGATGAGGAGAAGACAGTATGTGCATAAAATTTGTTTCTCAACAGGTGATGAATTGTAGAATAGAGATAAGATGTTGCTGTAAACACAAGGGTGACCAGTTAAAAATAAGCCTTTTCACACTTTTTCCAAAGCCTCACAAAATACACAGGAATACACAAGAAAAAATGAATATACTCAGCAACACTGGAAATGCAGTCACAGTCAGTATAATGTCAGAATTTTGAAGAAATTACACTAATTAAAAGATATTTAGAACTGGATTGAAGAAACCTAAAGACTGTAAATGCTTTCTAGATTTTCATGTACTACTTCAGTTTAGACCACCAGAACAACAGTGGGGATACAGAAGACAGATCAAGAGGCTAAAGTCCAGGAACTAGAGTAGGATTAGTGCAGATAAACTGCCCTTCCACTTACAGATTTAAGAAAAAAAATGCACTACCGTGCCAGTGAACAGGTGCCAAGGGCAATTCTCTTACCTCATGAGTTGGATTGCATCCCCACAAAAATAATTTGGTAATCCCAAATCCTGGTATCTGAATGTGACATTACTTGGAAGCTAGATCTTTGCAGATGTCATCAATTTAAGATAACATCATTAGGATAAGCCTTAATCCAATAGGACTGATATCATTTTAGGAAGACATATATTTTTAATAATTAATGCAAATTATTATTAATGTAAAAACAGACTATGTTTACCTGACTGAAGTCCAAAAAAGAGTTCCTCATCTTGAAGCAGTTCCTGAACACAATCTAATCTCATGTTAATTGTTTCAACATCAACTAGAGGTTCTAATATATTAGAACGAAGTCTTCTACTTCCTCCAGGAGTCTTAGTATAATTTAGAACACCAAAGAGCGTGTGATTATTCCTTTAAAAGCACAAGTTAGGAAAATTTCATTAAGTATACAAAGGAGAAACCAATAAAACTGTAATTTAACTTTTTAAAATTTATTTAATTACTTTACAATATTGTGGTTTTTGCCATACATCAACATGAATCAGTCATGGGTGTACATGTGTCCCACCATCCTGAACCCCACTGCCACTTCCCTCCCTACCCCACCCCTCTGGGTTGTCCCAGAGCACCAGCTTTGGGTACCCTGCTTCATGCATTGAATTTTCACTGGTCATCTATTTTACATATGGTAATATACATGTTTCAGTGCTATGCTCTCATATTGTCCCACCCTTGCCTTCTCCCACATAGTTTTAAAATAATCCTATAATCTACAATAGTGATTCTAAAACTTTCATATTCATACAAATCACATGAGGATTCTGATTCAGTCTGGGATGAGGCCTGATAATCTACATTTTAAATAAACTCTCAACTATGCTGTCAGTCAGTGAAGCACACTTTGATTAACAAGGATCTACAGTATCTTCTTACATCAGTGAATGACTTTTTTTCATAGACCAGTTACAATACTCAGACTAATATAAAATGTTCTAGTCCATGGCATTCTATCAATAATAATAAGATATCAATAATACATACTTAAGGGGGAAGAGAACTTTACACTGATAAAACATGTATTTAACATAATCACTCTGTTCTAATTTATGAAGTTAGAGAATTATAAAAGAGAAAGAAAGAAAAGAATATCAGGTACAGAAACTATTACAAACAGGATTATACAGAAAATGACAAGAAGGGTTGCTTTAGTTAGGTTGGTTGAGAAAGACCTGTATTTATATCTGACAGTTGAATTAAGACATCCATACCAAGATGATGATGAGATGGGAATAATTATGACAATGATGGTGAGAATAGCTAACATATTGAACACAAAGTATATGCCAGGCCTTATTCTAAGAAATGTACATATATTATTTAATTCTAATAACCATGGTATGAGCTAGATGCTATTATTAACCACATTTTATAAGGGAAGAAACTGAAGCACAAAGAAATTAAGTAATCTGCCTGAGGTTTCCAAATAAGTGAACAACAATAATAAAAGAGTCACCAGTTTAAAGGGGCAAAACAGAACAGCAATTTAAGCCCAGGTAGTCTTCCTGGTGGGGAAGGAAATGGTAATCCACTCCAATATTCTTGCCAGGAGAATCCCATGAACAGAAGAGCCTGGCAGGCTACAGTCCATGTGGCCGCAAGAATCAGACACGATTTAGCAACTAAACCACCACCAGTCTTCCTGGCCCTAGAACCAGAAAGATCAAGGTTGGTGGAGCACTGCAAAGTAAGAATTAAGGGAAATGAATAAAGAAGTTGAAAGAAATCAGAACACAGAAGTCCTTGTAGGCCATGGTAAAGAGTCTGAATTACATTCTAAAGGTAAGAGGAGCACTGGAAGACTTTTAAGCATTAAAGTTTCAGGATGTAATTTCTGGTTTAAAAGATCACTTTCTGGCCACTAGGTTGAGAATAGACTAATTGTAGGGAGAGGGAAAAGACAGAGAGACAAGTTAGGGGCTATTATACTATATAGTAGTCCAGGCTAAAATGATGGAGGTATGGATTAGAGTTGTGGGGGCTTCCCTGGTGGCTCAGCAGGTAAACAATCCACCTACAATGCAGGAGACACGGGAGACGCAGCTTCAGTCCCTGGGTTGAGAAGATAACCTGGAGGAGGAAAGGACAACCCACTCCAGTATTCTTGCCTGAAAAATCCCATGAACAGAGGAGACTGGCAGGCTGTAGTCCAAAGGGTCACAAAGAGTCAGACACAACTGAGCAACTGAGCAGTAAAAGTATGGTGTTAAGTTTGTAGATTTGGAAATGATAAGACCCAGAATATGAACGTACTCTAAAGGCTGAGTCAAGAGGATTTACTGACATACTGAATTTGGGTTAAGAGAAGAAAGGAAATAAAAATGATTTAAGCTATCAGACTATCAAATTTTTGGTATATCAACTTAAACATATTTTTAAGAAATTACTCAAATCAAGCCCTGGCTGGGAGTCAGGAGAAGGTTATCATAGGTAAGTCACAGGTACAATTTTGAGGAACAAATTCCTGTTCTTTCACAGGAACAAAAGAAGTGGGGAGCACACCTACACCTGCCATTTGCTATAGAAATCAATGATGGAAACTATACTGAACAAGTGACAAGTCCATAGAAGCATTAGAGCTATTCAGATAGTTCAGTAGGTAGCATGCTCATCTTTCAACCTAATATTCTTTGGTTTAAGTCAGGCAAAAGACCTCAATTTCTCCTCTCAACTACAATATGAACTCTTGGAGGTCAAATATCCTATCATTTAATATATAGCAGAAACTCAAGCAATGTTTGATGATGACAATAGTTAAACAATGATTAACTATGAAATGTGACAAAGTAAAACTGAGTATAAAACCCTTTGTAATAATTACCAGCCTTAGTTATTGACTGTCTATGTTACCCTATGTTACTTTAACTTAGAAAGTCAACAACAGAGTAGTTTATCCAGATATTATTTTATCTTTTTCCAGGCAACAGAAAAAATATTACTTATTCACTAAGCTGGAAAGAAATAACTACTATTAATTACATTCTCCTTTTAAAAGTTATAATTTTAGATCACCATTATCCAGTGGAACTGCAAAGGTACAGAGGTCACTACACTGATGGATGACATAGTATCAACAGTACCTAGATAGATCTAAACTGTTCTTGATGACTGAAGTAAATAATAAACAAATAGATATGTCTGGAGATTTTGTATAGTGGAAAGTAAAGTCAAGATAAGAACGCACAAAGCAACAGAAATATTTAAACACTGCAGCTCTGAAACTGGAACAAGCACCTTAAGGCTTCAATTGTCTAAAGCACTCTTTATTCAATACTCTTAATACTAAAATTTGTATTTAAGTTTATACCTTTCATTGATATCTGAGGTTATCGATATATTAATTACTGAAAGCTGAGATTTTACTCCAAGCTTACTTACTCCCAAACTGCACTTTACCAAACTAAATAGCTTAAGTTTCCTTGCACATACCATATTACTTATATCGAAAATCATGCTTTCAAAACCTTTTTATTCACTGTCTTACTACTTTTTTTACTCTTTAATCTGGATAACTTCTATTTATATTTCAAAACTCATGTCAGGGCTAAAAAAAGAAAAACGTCAAGGCATTATCCCCTCTAAAAAACCATTTCTATAATAATTCTTTTACTCCTTAACTAAGCCAAATTAACGTTCTCTCTCTGCTATGATCTCATTTTTTATGCAAATTTTCATCACCATACAGTCGACCCTTTCTATAGGCAATTGACTCCAAGACTTCTAACGGATACCAGAATCTGTGGATACTTAAGTCCTTTATATAAAATGGCCTACTGCAGTGGGCCCTCCATATCCACAAGTTCCATATCTGTGAATTCAACCAACTGTGGGTCCCTTGGCTACAGAAGGCCTGATGTACTTAGTACATGTTAATGACCTATAATACTATAGTCTCCTCCTCCAGACTATAATTCCTCAAGGAGATAAACCATGACTCACTAATTCTTTGTACCAAACTGAACCATATTAAACTATGTAATTTATCCCTACTATAAACACCACCACAGGTTGATTACATTATCTTCTAACGACATTTTGATTCTAGTTTAGGTACCTCAATCATTACGAACTCATAAAAACCTCATGTTTACAGTGTGTATGTGCAGGTGCACGGACAACACACACATATGCACAAACACATGAGCAATCTCCCATTCTCCCTTTCATTCATGTTTACCATCAATATTCATCTAACTGAAGCTAATAATAAACCAATAAAGCCAGCAATTTAGTCATACACAAAGACCATTTTTATCATTTTCAACTACTTCACCTTCTCAAATGATTATGTAGCCCCTTGAATTTCCTGTATTTAATGCTTTTACAACTGTTTATTTCAGCATTGCAGTATTCTGCACACAATAACTTCTTTTTTGTTATGGGAAAAACATACAAAACACAAATTTTACCATTTTAACCATATTACGCTCACTGTTCAGTGCCATTAGGTATACTTGCAATAATGTGCAACCATTACCACCATTCGTTTCCAGAGCTTTCTCATCATCCCAAACATAAACTCTGAATCCATTAAATAACTCTCTCATTCCCCAGTTCCCCCAGCCCCTGATAACCTGTCTACTTTCTGTTGCCATAAATTTGCCTGTTCTAGGTACTTCACCTTTTATGTCTAGCGTATTTCACTTAACACAATGGTTTCAAGGTTCATACATCTTGAGGCAGAATTTCATTCCTTTTTAAAGCTGAATGATATTCCATTATACGTACACATCTTATTTGTATACACTTTATTAATCACTGGTTGATGGACATTTGGTTTGTTTCTACATTTTGGCTACTGTGAATAATGCTGTAATGAATACTTGTGTGCAAGTATCTGTTTGAATCTCTACTCTCAGTTCTTCTGGGTATATACCAAGAAGCAGAATTTCTGGATCATATGGTAATGCCAAATTTAGCTTTTTGAGGAACCACCACATGGTTTCTCAAAGTGACTGCACCATTTTATTTCCCTACCATAAATGGATTAGGATTCTAATTTCTCCATCCTTACCAATTCTTATCTTCCATTTATTTAATAATAACTATACTAACAGTGTGAAGTGATAAATGTGTTTTTGATATATATTTCCCTAACAACTAGTGATGTTGAGCTCTTGCTTATTATATCTCTGTATATCTTCTTTGGAGAAACATCTATTCAAGTCTTCTGCTTAATTTTGAAATGATTGTCAGCTTGTTTTTTTCTTGTTTAGTAAAAATATCTTTTTAAAACTTGATTTTCATGAAAACATTTGAGCAGTTCAGCAATAATGGTATAAATATTAAAAATGTNTTGATAAAAACAGACAATTTTCTGAAGTCTGAGACTTAAAGAATAAAGTTATAAAGAATAAAAACTGGATTGCCAGTAAGTCACGTTAGAATTCAACATTCAATGGTGCCATTCTAAGTACATATTCAAATAATATTGAGAAAGTCTAAGTGTTTAAAAGATACAGTCAGGAGACCATAATGTATAGGAACGTACCTCATTCTTATATACATCCTATAATGTATAGGATCTTGGTGAGAAAAGTCGTCATAATTAGCTTAGTGAACAAAGAGTCCTACATGGCTCAAAGAAAGTGTCTGTTCAGCAAGTTCTAAAAAATATCTATTCCAAAAGTATCATTTCCTGTCTCATTTCGAAGGGGTAAAGGTGTGAAGTAACAGGAACACAGCTTTACCTGTGTTTCACTTCTGTGCCCTCACATTTCTAGTAGCTCTGGCTACTTAAGCTTTTCATTTCAAAGTAAAGTGAGCAGCAATGATTAGGGCAATAAATTATGACTAATTTGGAGAAATTCTATATAAATTAAGTCAGCAAGATATGCCCTGTGTATAAATTTCAGTTAATTACTTTACTATTCAGTAATTACTGAGTGTGTTTTATGAAACTTTTCTCAGCATTCTTCTTGGTGGTAGGTATATAGTAAAGAACAAAACAGACAAAAGACCTTTCCCTCCTGGAATACACACTAGGGACTTACTACTCGTCCCAAATCTTAACTTACTTGGACTGAACCTCCATTAGGACAGTGTTGAATTCTGCTATGCATAACTGTTCAATGTATTCTAGTCCTTTTGTTTCATTGAAGTATTTCCTTTGGATAGTAGTGAAATTAACATTCTGAAAAGAATTTTTAATTTCAAAATAAATTTTAAGTTTCACACACTTGCCCAAAACTGCTTTCTTAAACACATGCTCATACATGGGTAGGTAGTTTAAAATATTGTGCAAAGCTTATTTTTCATTATTTGTTATTTTCTAGAGTTAAATAAGTTTTTCTAGTTATTTGCTAAGTGAATTTGAGTAGTCTGTAGCTCTTATTAATCTATACTTGCATGAAATTTAAGTACAATAATAAAAAATGAGTCTCTGACTTCTACTAACTTTATTCTACAGCAACAACAAAGGTTTTACATTCAGCATCATATTGGGCTTCCCTGGTGGCTCGGCTGGTAAAGAATCCGCCTGCAATACAGGAGATCTGGGTTCAATCCCTGGGCTGGGAAGATCCCCTGGAGAAGGGAAAGGCTACCCATTCCAGGATCCTGGCGTGGAGAATTCCATGGACTATATAAACCATGGGGTCACAAAAGTCAGACATGACTGAGTGACTTTCACTTTCAATATATTATCATAATTGAGAGAGGGTAAATATTATAATATACTAGTTGGGAAAGCAAAAAATACCAATTCCAGATATCAAATCTATGAAATATTATCTACATGAGGTGAATTTAATTTATAGAATAAAGAAAAGGAGATAATGGAACTTTTTTAAAAAGAGCAAAATTTTAAAAAGCATGCGGTCACAAAATAAAAGGTCTGCTTATTTTGAATAGAAGTATTAGGTTAAAAAGGCAGTATATTAGCAATGGACTCTGAAAGAGTTGTAAGACTGAAAAAATAAAGTCACAAGCAGGTATGGAATTTGATAGGTCTCAAGACTGTTTGAACAGTTGTCTCATTTAATCTTCCCAATATAACTCTATGACATAAGTCATATTTATCTATAATTTTCCTCTAAGTTAAATTCTGAGAAGCCAAGTAACTTTTCTAATATCAAAGAATTGACATATGCCAGAGCTCAGACTTGAATTTAGATTTCTTTGACTACAAAGTCCATGTTTCTTCCATTTCATACTGCTTATTTAATCAAGGTCCTTTTATGATAAGTGTGATAATAATGTTAACAACAATAATAACATTGTTTTTTTCCCCTCTGCTTATGATTCTTTCATACAAAATATTGAGGTGGCAAAAAGTTCATTTTTCATGTTATGGAAAAACCTGACCAAACATTTTGGCCAACTCAGTATTTCTATAGGACTTCCCAGGTGGTTCAGTGGTAAAGAATCTGCCTGCCAATGCAGGACATGCAGGAGACACATGTTCAACCCCTGGTTCAGGAAGATACCCTGGAGAAGAAATTGGCAACACACTCCAGTATTCTTGCCTGGGAAAGCCCATAGACAGAGGGGCCTGGCAGGCAACAGTCACAGGGTCGCAAAGAGCTGGACAAGACTTATTGACTAAGCATGCATGCAATACTTCTATGGCTCTCTCACTCTCACTCCTTTCAAGACTTTACCCAAATGAAACCTCACCAATGAGACCATTTCTGATTACCCGATATAAAATACCAGTTCTCTAGGAGATAGATACTATTATTGTCCTTATTTTGCTACTGCTGCTACTGCTAAGTCACTTCAGTCGTGTCCGACTCTGTGTGACCCCACAGACAGCAGCCCACCAGGCTCCCCTATCCCTGGGATTCTCCAGGCAAGAACACTGGAATGGGTTGCCATTTCCTTCTCCAATGCATGAAAGTGAAAAGTGAAAGGGAAGTTGCTCAGTCGTGTCCAACTCTTCGCGACCCCCTGGACTGCAGCCTACCAGGCTCCTCTGTCCATGGGATTTTCCAGGCAAGAGAACTGGAGTGGGATGCCTTTACTGACAAATAAAAACTGAAGTATAAAGAGGTTGGATGGCATCACCAACTCAATGGACATGGGTTTGGGTGAACTCTGGGAGTTGGTGATGGACAGGGAGGCCTAGCATGCTGCGGTTCATGGGGTCACAAAGAGTCAGACACAAATGAGCAACTGAACTGAACTAAACTGAAAAAGGTTGAGTAACTTAACTTGCACACAGTCATTTAGAATCAGAATTTGAAACCACAACTGTCTCGCTCATCTGTCCTTAAGCATTAGGCTATATCGCCTTACATCTCAAGGGTAGTAGATATATGTTGTTTTCACCTTCAGAGAATTCATCTATCCCACATTCTATGTTGCTCTGTCCATTTAGGACTGTCTATTACAGTACTCTGTGCCCCACAGGAAAAAGTCAATGACCAGGGATTAATCAATCATAGTGCTTCTACCCCCAGAAATAGAGATTAATATAACATGTGGGAGCATGAACAAAACAGTAACAGTTCAGGGTCCTTCTCTTGAATTCATATATGGACACTGGCTGCTAAGTCGCTTCAGTCATGTCCAACTCTGTGCGACCCCAGAGACGGCAGCCCACCAGGCTCCCCTGTCCCTGGGATTCTCCAGGCAAGAACACTGGAGTGGGTTGCCATTTCCTTCTTCAATACATGAAAGTGAAAAGTGAAAGTGAAGTCACTCAGTCATGTCTGACTCCTAGCGACCCCATGGACTGCAGCCTACCAGCTGCTCCATCCACGGGATTTTCCAGGCAAGAGTACTGGAGTGGGTGCCATCGCCTTCAGGAAGAAGTTACTTTTCTGCCTCCTATATACTCTGGAAAACCCCCTTATTACCTAAAATATTTTTCTTTTTTCAAAGTATATCAAAAGTACCAAATTAAATAAATGAATTCCTCATCATCTTTATTACATGTATTCAGTTCAGTTGCTCAGTTGTGTCTGATTCCTTGTGACCCCACTGACTGCAGCATGCCAGGCATCCCTGTCCATCACCAATTCCCAGAGCTTGCTCAAACTCATGTCCATCGAGTCAGTGATGCCGTCCAACCATCTTATCCTCTGTTGTCCCCTTCTCCTGCCGTCAATCTTTCCCACTACTAATTATATGTATTAGTAGTCCCTTAGCTTAGAACTTGTACTTAGTGAGAACTTTATGGTAAATATAAAGTTACTCAAATTATTGTTCTTTAATATATTAGAAAATGGATTTAAAAAAATACAAAGATCTTGAATGTTATTATTGAGAATAAAAAAATCACTTACCTTGAAATTTTCTGTGATAAGAGTAAACAACTTGGTTGAATTCCCCACAACACAAGCAGTATTTGACATTATTATTTCCAAAGGTGATAAAATTTTAAGTTTAGTGATCACCTAAAATTGTTTGAATAAATAATCTCTTAAATGTAGGCTTNATAACTGAAGGAGAGTGTGCAGAAACTGAAGATGAGGATGTAGCTGTCAAAATTGTTGAAAGAAAATATATAAACATAATACTTTGTAGTTCTTTCTCATAAGATCTCAAAGCACCAAATCAATGGCAGAGTTTTAATACCCAAGAAAAAAATCTTATTTTCCTCATCAAAATAAAATCTTTCCATATTCAGACCAAATAAAAATGTTAATTCTCTATTTTGCCAAAACTAACTTCACATTTAGAAATAATAAATTACATATTGTCTTATTTTGCATTTTACTAGAATGAAATCATAAAGAAACACTAAATTTGGATAAGAAAACATTATTTATCTTATTTTGTCATTTAAAAGCTATATGAATTTGAGCAAATTATTTCATAATAAGTAATCAAAAATCACAAAATACAATGTAACAACTGCCCTATCTGACTGAAGAGGTAGCTGAAAGGATCAAATGGGATAATATACACAAATGCATTTTATATATTATAAATCATACACCTATAAACTGTAGTACTAGATATCTGTATAAGGTTGGATATTTTATTAATGTGCAAAGAATGTTCAAAGTTCTTTACTTGAATTAACTTTGTCACCATGATTCTATCAATTTCTGATGTTCATTCGCTAAGTCATCTCCAACTCCTTGCAACCCCATGAACTGTAGCACACAGACTTCCCTATCCTTCACTATCTCCTGGAGTTTCCTCAAACTCATGTCCATTGAGTCAGTGATGCCATCCAACCATCTCATGTTCTGTTGCTCCCTTCTCCTCTTGCCCTCAATCTTTGCCACCATCAATCTTTTCCAGTGAGTTGGGTTCTTCACATCAGGAGGCCAAAGTACTGGAGCTTCAGCTTCGTTATCAGTACTTCCAGTTAATACTCAAGGTTGATTTCCTTTAGGTTGGACTGGATCTCCTTGCAGTCCAAGGGATTCTCAAGAGTCTTCTCCAGGACAATTTCAAAGCATCAGTTCTTTGGCTCTCACCCTTCCTTATGGTCTAATTCTCAAATCCATACATGACTACTGGAAAATCCACAGTTCTGACTGTATGGATCTTTGTTGGCAAAGTAATGTTTCTGCTTTCTAATTTGTTGTCTAGGTTTGTCATAGCTTTTCTTCCAAGGAGCAAGGGTCTTTTAGTTTTGTGGCTGCAGTCACCATCCAAAGTGATTTTGGAGCCCAAGAAAATAAAGTTTGTCACTGTTTCCACTTTTTCTCCATCTACTTGCCATGAAGTGATGAGACTGGATGCCATGATCTTAGTTTTTTAAATGTTGAGTCTTTAAGCCAGCTTTTCTCACTCTCCTCTTTCACACTCATCTAGAGGTTCTTTAGTTCCTCTACATTTTCAACCATTAGACTGGTATCATCTGCATATCTAAGATTGTTGATATTTCTCCTGGCAGTCTTGATTCCAGCTTGTGATTCATCCAGCCTGGCATTTCACATGAGGTACTCAGATAGAAGTTAAGTAAGTAGGGTAACAATATACAGCCTTGACATACTCCTTTCCCAATTTTGAACCAGTGTTCAGTTCTAACTGTTGCTTCTTGACCTACATACAGATTTCTCAGCAGGCAAGTCATATGGTCTGTTATTCCCATCTCTTTAAGAATTTTCCAAAGTTTGTTGTGATTTACACAGTCAGAGGCTTTCGTGTAGTCAATAAAGCAGAAGTAGATTTTTCTGGAATTCCCTTCTTTTTTCTATGATCCAACAGATATTGGCAATCTGATCTCTGGCTCCTCTGCCTTTTCTAAATCCAGCATATACACCTGGAATTTCTTGGTTCACTGCTGAAGCCTAGCTTGAAGGATTTTGAGCTTTATCTTGCCAGCATGTGAAATGAGCGCAACCTAATGATAATTTGAACATTGTTTGGCATTGCCCTTCTTTGGCACTGGAATGAAAACTGATATCATCCAGTCCTATGGCTACTGCTGAGTTTTCTAAATTTGTTGACATACTGAGTATAGCACTTTCACAGAATCATCTTTTAGGATTTGAAATAGCTCAGCTGAAATTCCATCACCTCCACTAACTTTGTTTATGTAGTGCCTCCAATGACCCATTTGGCTACCCACTCCAGGATGTCTGGTTCCAGGTGAGTGACCACACCATCAAGGTTATCCGGGTGATTAAGAACTTTTTTGTATTTGATGCTATCAATACACATAATTAATTTCTCCATTTACTTCTAAGGAGATTGAACCTTGAATGGAACTGGTAGAATCTGTACACAGGTGGTCTGAATCCAGACCTGGCACTCTTAACAACTATATGTATTACTGATTTTGAAATTTTTGCCTCACAGACCATAAATATTCAGGTAAGTAGCTTAACTTTTAAATACAAACATTTTAAACAAAGTTGTTATAAGAATTCAATGTAATACAGAACAGCTTTATAAAGCATATGAAATTATAAGGCATCCTGAAAGATGATGCTGTGAAAGTGCTGTACTCAATATGCCAGCAAATTTGGAAAACTCAGCAGTGGCCACAGGACTGGAAAAGGTCAGTTTTCATTCCAATCCCAAAGAAAGGCAATGCCAAAGAATGCTCAAACTACTGCACAATTGCACTCATCTCACACGCTAGTAAAGTAATACTCAAAATTCTCCAAGCCAGGCTTCAACAATACATGAACCATGAACTTCAGATGTTCAAGCTGGTTTTAGAAAAGGCAGAGGAACCAGAGATCAAATTGGCAGCATTCGCTGGATCACCAAAAAGGCAAGAGAGTTCCAGAAAAGCATCTATTTCTGCTTTATTGACTATGCCAAAGCCTTTGACTGTGTGGATCACAATGAACTGTGCAAAATTCTGGAAGAGATGGGAATACCAGACCACCTGACCTGCCTCTTGAGAAACCTGTATGCAGGTCAGGAAGCAAAAGTTAGAACTGGACATGGAACAACACACTGGTTCCAAATAGGAAAAGGAGTACGTCAAGGCTGTATATTGTCACCCTGCTTATTATTTAACTTCTATGCAGAGTACATCATGAAACACACTGGGCTGGAAGAAGCACAAGCTGGAATCAAGATTGCCGGGAGAAATATCAATCACCTCAGATACGCAGACAACACCACCCTTATGGCAGAAAGTGAAGAGGAACCAAAAAGCCTCTTGATGAAAGTGAAAGAGGAGAGTGAAAAAGTTAGCTTAAAGCTCAACATTCAGAAAACGAAGATCATGACATACAGTCCCATCACTTCATGGGAAACAGATGGGGAAACAGTGTCAGACTTTATTTTGGGGGGCTCCAAAATCACTGCAGATGGTGACTGCAGCCATGAAATTAAAAGATGCTTCCTCCTTGGAAGGAAAGTTATGACCAACTTAGATAGCATATTGAAAAGCAGAGATATTACCTTGCCAACAAAGGTCTGTCTAGTCAAGGCTATGGTTTTACCAGTGGTCATGTATGAATGTGAAAGTTGGACTGTGAACAAAGCTGAGTGCCAAAGAATTGATGCTTTTGAACTGTGGTGTTGGAGAAGACCCTTGAGAGTCCCTTGGACTGCAAGGAGATCCAACCAGTCCATTCTAAAGGAGATCAGCCCTGGGTGTTCTCTGGAAGGAGTGATGCTAAAGCTGAAACTTCAATACTTTAGCCCCCTCATGTGAAGAGTTGACTCACTGGAAAAGACCCTGATGCTGGGAGGGATTGAGGGCAGGAGGAGAAGGGGATGACAGAGGATGACATGGCTGGATGGCATCACTGACTCGATGCACATGAGTTTGAGTCAACTCCGGGAGTTGGTGATAGACAGGGAGGCCTGGCATGCTGTGATTCATGGGGTCACAAAGAGTCAGACACGACTGAGTGACTGAACTGAACTGAACTAAACATATCTAAGGTTTTTTTCAAAGAAGCAAAATTGTATTTTATTCCCTTTAAACCTTTCAACATACCTTTTCCCCCCTCCTTTCCCTCCCTAATCTAGAAGCCTTTTTTCTTTTCTATTCTTCTGTTATAACACTTACAAAATTATTTACACATTTATTCTATCTTAGTCAGTAGTCGACTTAAGAGTTCATTTAAAAATCTATGTGTCTAAATCTCAGAATCTTTTTTGCCATGAAGGCTTTGTTATTCTTGGTAATTGAGTTTATATTAGATCTACAGAAGTCAGTTTAAGTTCTGCAATCAAATACGATCTTTTCATTTTTAATTGGAAACTATATATCAAGTTTCAGTACTTGGAAATTCAGAACACTCAGAAGACATCCCCCTTAAACTTTCAAAAAAAAAAACATTTTTCACTGTTATCTCTCTGATATAAGTAATATTAAAATGAGCATCATAGTACATAAAGCTTTTTTCTGGGTCTCATATTACTTCCCTAAATTGGCTCCTTAGAAATCAAATTACTTCTGGATAGAACAAAGGAAAACTTTTAAAGGATGTCACATATATTGCCAAATTTCTTTTCATAATTGTACTGACTTTTAATTTTATCACCAGTATATGAGAAAAACCAATCTTACTGAATCCTTACCATTACTAATCCCTGCAATGTATTGTTGTTTTTGTTATTATTATTATTATCTGCTTTAATGAACTGAGGCTTAAATATTTATTTTTTAAAATTACTATCAAAATTGATCATCACTTAAAAATCCATTTGTTTTCTGTATTTTGAAATGGTCCAAAATGCCTCTGCCAGTGTCATCATCTATGAACTCACAGAATGCCTTATCCACCATCAGGGCATTTCGTACAGTATTGCATCTGATCAAGGAACTCACTTCACAGCAAAAGAAAAAAAATGTATCAACAGGCTACAGCCCATTGAATCAACTGTGCATACCACATAACCCATCACCCAGAGATGCCTGGCTTAATCTAAAGGCAGAATAACTTACTGAAGACTCAATGCCAATTGGGAGGCAACACCCTGAAAAATGGGATTCTTACAGGAGGCAGGTTATACTTGGAATCAGAGATGCTGTATTCCTCATAACTAGAATACACAGGTCCAAAAATCAATGTGAGAACGTAGGGATGGCTATTCTCTCTATTTTGCCTCCCAACGCACCCAGAGAATTTTTGTATCCCATTCTGGCAATGTTGAGCTCTGTTGGTTTTGAGATCTTAGTCTCAATATGGTTATTGTCTCCACCAGGTAACTTAACAATGATTCTACTGAATTGGCAGATGAAATTGCCACCTGTTCATTTTAGGCTCCTTATTTATGCTACTGAAACAATAAGAAAAAAAGGGAGTTATCTATGAATGGTGTGGTCAATCCTAATTGCCAAGGGGATATTATGCTGCTATACGCAAAGAAGGAAATGGCAACCCACTCCAGTATTCTTGCCTGGAGAATCCCATGGATGGAGGAGCCTGGTAGGCTGCAGTCCATGGGGTCACTAAGAGTTGGACATGACTGAGCGACTTCACTTTCAATTTTCACTTTCATGCATTGGAGAAGGAAATGGCAACCCACTCCAGTGTTCTTGCCTGGAGAATCCCAGGGACAGGGCAGCCTGGTGGGCTTCCGTCTATGGGGTTGCACTGAGTCGGACACGACTGAAGTGACTTAGCAGCAGCAGCAGCAGCATGCAAAGAAGGCAAAGTGGACTATGAATGGAACCCCAGGGATTTGCTAAGGCACTCCTTGAAAGTGAAAGTGAAGTCACTCAGTCATGTCCGACTCTGCGGCCCCATGGACTGTTAGCCTACCAGTCACCTCCGTCCATGGGATTTTCCAGGCAAGAGTACTGGAGTGGGTTGCTATTTCCTTCTCCAGGGGATCTTCTTGACCCAGGGATCGAACCTGGGTCTCCCTCATTGTAGGCAGACACTCTACCATCTGAGCCACCAGGGAAGTCTTTGTATTTCCAATAGTAAAGATGAATGGAAAACTACAGCAAGCAAAAATGGCAGAATGACTAAGGACTCAGACCCTTCAGGAATGAAGGTCTGGGTCATTCCACCCTTACTGCTGCAAGTTAGGGAAATTCAGAATGGGTAGTGAAAGAAGAAAACCAAATATATCAACTATAACATCATGACCAATTACAGAAACAAAAACTGCAGTAGCTTTGGATATTATCTCTATGCTTTGTTATATGCATGTTTATTTGTACAAACTAACCATTTTTTTTCTCTCTTTTCAATTTTAAAAAGTTTATTCACAACTTAATGGAGGTTTAGTCTTTAAGTAACAGAATATTCTGTGGGACCATGACTGAATTTGAGATAATTAATATGCAATGACTGTTGGGACTATGAATTTTCTCATTTTGGAAAAGAGTGAGAACTCTCTCACTTGTAAATACAGATGCACACATCCTGTTAGGTAGAAACATAAAGTCATTTTGTTGTTGTCAAAAAAATCCAGTGTTTGGGAACGCATGTACACTCGTGGTGAATTAATGTCAATGTTTGGCAAAACCAATACAGTAATGTAAAGTAAACTAAAGTTAAAATAAAAATTAAAAAAAATAAATAAATAAAGTAAANAAATAAAAAAAAATAAATAAAAAAAGTAAATGTACAAGCAAAAAAAAAAAAAAAAATCCAGATGTGTGTAGAATGACATATACAGAAGCTCTATACCTAAAAGAGTTATGGCAGCTATCAATTTATTGTCACTCAGCTCCAAATTCACACTTCAATATAAGTTCTGCAATAATGGACAGAACCACTATAAGTATTTCTCCTTAAAGTGTGCATAATGTTAAGTTTTCTCAATTGAGGGAACTGGAGGGACCTTGCAGTATGACGGGCTCTCCTGCAGTTTCCGCTACAGTATGGAGAAGGAAATGGCAACCCACTCCAGTATTCTTGCCTGGAGAATCCCAGGGACAGAGGAGCCTGGTGGGCTGCTGTCTATGGGGTCACACAGAGTTGGACACGACTGAAGTGAATTAGCATGTAGCATGGTGGGTCAGCAGTGTAGATATGAGGACATCTGGTGGTGATGTGCCCAGTTACACATCACTCTGGTGATCACACAGCCACAGCATGGCATAGTAACAACCTTCCCTCAGCCCTCTGAATACACATATCCTACATTCCAGGCCTCCTGCCCATACTAATTCCCTTGGCTCTTTCATTCTTTCCTCAAGTCTGCATCCCACAGTCCTCTTGATGTCAACCAGAGGGAGACTGTGTACTCCAGGCCTCCAACCCACACCAGAGCCCACTCTCATTACACAGCTGCTGCTGCTGCTAAGTCACTTCAGTCGTGTCCGACTCTGTGTGACCCCATAGATGGCAGCCCACCAGGCTCCTCTGTCCCTGGGATTCTCCAGGCAAGAGTACTGGAGTGGGTTGCCATTTCCTTCTCCAATGCATGAAAGTGAAAAGTGAAAAGTGCATTACACAGCTAGCCACCAGCTATAGTTCACCCCAACCCCACCTGCCTCCTGTTCGCCCTGGACAGCAGACCAGCTCTGACCTGGCAAATCTGCAGGCACTACTGAAACTGCCATTCAGTATTCACATTCTCCAAAGAGACCTGTACTCCAACCTTGGAAATAGGACCCAGATGAGGGCCACTTCCAAGTGTGACCTCTTAGGAGCCCCCTCAGCCCTAGGGTACCTCACAGAGTTTTCTTATATCCTATAGTTATTCTTCCATCACAGTTTAATAATTCTTTATATTAAATCTTTCCTGTTTAAATCATTGTATAGTTTTACTTCAGATTGGATTTTTACTGCTACAATCTCTGTCTTCATAGAGTTTATAGTCAGCAAAGAAGATACACATTTTAAGAAAAATAATCAACCTCATTTATAACCAGGAAAATGCTAATTCAGACTACACTTAGGTGAAAGTGAAAGCTGCTCAGTTCAGTCGTGTCTGACTCTTTGTGACCCCATAGACTATACAGTTCATGGAATTCTCCAGGCCAAAATACTGGAGTGGGTATCCTTTCCCTTCTCCAGGGGGTCTTCTCAACCTAGGGGATCAAACCCAGGGCTCCCACATTGCAGGCAGATTCTTTACCAGCAGAGCCACCAGGGAAGCCCAAGAATACTGAAGTGGGTAGACTATCCCTTCTCCAGGGGATCTTCCCAACCCAGGAATATGAACCAGGGTCTCCTGCATTACAGGTAGATTCTTTACCAACTGAGCTATCAGGGAATTTTACAACTGCTTGACTGTTAAATGTTAAGGAGTCTGACAGTACCAAATGCTGGGTAGGATATAGATCAACAAGAACTCTCATACATTGCCAGTAAGAGTATACATTAATAGAATCACTTAGAAAAATAATTTTTCATTATTTTGTAAATCTATACATTCATATACCTTTTTAAATTTTATTTTTTTAATTTTTAATTGGAGGATAATTGCTTTACAATGTTGTGTTGGTTTCTGCCATACAACAACTAAAATTGGCCATAAGTATACATATATCCATCTCTCTTGAGTCTCCCTCCCACCCAATCCCATATCCCACCCCTCTAGGTTGTCACAGAGCTCAGGGTTGGGCTCCCTGTATTATATAGCCATATACCTTTATCTAAATGTTATTTACACATATAGACCTACTTCACCCATTTTTCCCTCAAGAAAATCTAAATCTAGATAAATA
>SJYQ01004285.1:34722-59205 GCA_006410935.1 Redunca redunca
TTCACTGATTAGCTCTAGTAATTTTCTGATACTATCTTTAGAGTTTTCTGTGTATAGTATCTGGAAAATCCCATGGATGGAGGAGCCTGGTAGGCTGCAGTCCATGGGGTCGCTGAGAGTCAGACATGACTGAGCAATTTCATTTTCACTTTTCATTTTCATGCATTGGAGAAGGAAATGGCAACCCACTCCAGTACTCTTGCCTGGAGAATCTCAGGGATGGGGGAGCCTAGTGGGCTGCCACCTATGGGGTCGCAGAGTCGGACACGACTGAAGCGACTTAGCAGCAGCAGCAGCATGTACAGTATCATGTCATCTGCAAACAGTGAGAGCTTTACTTCTTTTCCAATCTGGATTCCTTTTATTTCTTTTTCTTCTCTGACTGCTGTAGCTAGGACTTCCAGAACTATGTTGAATAGTAGTGGAGAAAGAGGACATCCTTGTCTTCTTTCTGATCTTAGGGAGAATGCTTTCAACTTTTCACCACTGAGAATAATGTTTGCCATAGGCTTATCATATTTGACCTTTACTATGTTGAGGTAGGTTCCTTCTCTGCCCATTTTTTGAAGCGTTTTAATCATAAATGGGTGCTGAATTTTGTCACAGGTGTTTTCTATATCTATTGAGATCATATGGTTTTTATCAATTTGTTAATATGGTGAAGATACTACTTTTTTTATAGGGTTGTCATAAAATATGACAGAATGTACATAATCAGTCTAGCATAGTGTCTAGGCACATAGATTTGTTTTCTTTTTTTTCATTGAAGTATAGTTGACTTACAATGTTGTGGGTACATAGACATTAAAGTTCATTTTTATTTATTTATGTATTTTTGGCTGTGTGAGGTCTTTGTTGCTTCGCACAGGCTTTCTTCAGTTGCAGCAAGCAGGGGCTACTAGAACAGGGGCTACTCTTTGTGGCAATGCATGGGCTTCTCACTGCAACAGCTTCTCTTTTTGTGATGCACTGGCTCTAGGCACACAGGCTCAGTAGTTGTGCACAGCCTCTAGAGCTCAGGCTCTGTAACTGGCACATGGGCTTAGATGCCCCTCGGCACATGGAATCTTCCAGGAAGAGGGAGGGATTGCTGCAGGTGGATTCCTATCCACTGCATAGTGGGCCACCAGGCATTCCAATAAGTGTATGTTTTTTAATTGGAGGATAATTGCTTTACAATGTTGAGTTGGTTTTTACAACTCGAATCAGCCATCATATATATATAATATATAATGATATATATAATGATATCCATATATCCCCTCCTTCTAGAGCCTTCTTCTTCTTTCCCATCCCACTCCTCTAGGTCATTCAGTTCAGTTCAGTCGCTCAGTTGTGTCCGACTCTTTGTGACCCCATGAATCGCAGCACACCATGCCTCCCTGTCCATCACCAACTCCCAGAGTTCACCCAACTCATGTCCATTGAGTCATGATGCCATCTAACCATCTCATCCTCTGTCGTCACTTTCTCCTCCTGCCCTCAATCTTTCCCAGCATCAGGGTCTTTTCAAATGAGTCAGCTCTTCGCATAAGGTGGCCAAAATATTGGAGTTTCAGCTTCACCAGCAGTCCTTCCAATGAACACCCAGGACAGATCTCCTTTAGGATGGACTGGTTGGATCTCCTTGCAGTCCAAGGGACTCTCAAGAGTCTTCTCCACCACCACAGTCCAAAAGCATCAATTCTTTGGTGCTCAGCTTTCTTTATAGTCCAACTCTCACATCCATACATGACTACTGCAAAAACCATAGCTTTGACTAGATGGACCTTTGCGGACAAAGTAGTGTCTCAGCTTTTTAATATGCTGTCTAGGCTGGTCATAACTTTCCTTCTAAGGAATAAATGTCTTTTACTTTCATGGCTGCAATCACCATCTGCACTGATTTTGGAGCCCCCAAAAATAAAGTCAGCCACTGTTACAGAGGGCCAAGCCAGGCTCCCTGTGTTATACAGCAGCTTCCCACTAGCTATCTATTTTATACATGATAAAAGTATATACATAAATGCTAATTTCTCAGTTTATTCTCCATATCCTTCCCCTTTGGTGTCCACAAGTTCGTTCTCTACATCTGCATCTCCATTCATTCCCTGCAGATAGGTTCATCAGTACTATTTTTCTATTAAAAGATTCCAAATATATGCATTAATATACAGTATTTGTTTTTCTCTTTCTGACTTCTCTCTGTAACAGACTCTAGGTTCATCCACCTCACTAGAATTGACTCAAATATGTTCTTTTTTATGACTAATATTTCATTGTATATATGTACCATGGGCTTCCCTAATAGCTCAGCTGGTAAAGAATCCACCTTCAGTGCAGGAGACCCTGGTTTGATTCCTGGGTCAGGAAGAGTTCCTGGAGAAGGGATAAGCTACCCACTCCAGTATTCTTGTCTGGAGAAACCCCATGGACAGAGGAGCCCGGTGGGCTACAGTCCATGGATTAACAAAGAGTGAGACACAACTGAGCGACTAAGCACAGCCCAGCATGTACCATATCTTCTTCATCCATTCATCTGTTGATGGACATCTAGGTTGCTTCCATGTGCAGGCCACTGTAAACAGTGCTATAGTGAACACTGGAATTGTGGTTTTCTCAGGGTGTGTGCCTAGTAATGGGATTGCTAGGTCATATGGTAGCTTTATTCCTAGTTTATTAAGGAATCTCCATACTGTTCTCCATAGTGGCTGTATCAATTTACATTCCTCCCAACAGTGCAGGAAGATTCCTTTTTCTCAAGCACATCCTCTCCAGGATTTATATACCCAGTTTATAGATTTGTTGATGATGGACCTTCTAATTGGTATGAGGTGATACATCATTGCAGTTTTGATTTGCCTTTCTCTAATAGTAAGTGATGTTAGCATCTTTTCATGTGTTTATTGGCCATCTGTACGTCTTCTTTGGAGAAATGTCTGTTTAGGTCTTCTGCCCATTTTTTTATTGGGTTCTTTTTTTTTCTGATATTGAGCTGTTTATATATTTTGGAAATTAATCTTTTGTCAGTTGCTTCATTTGCAATTATTTTCTCCCACTCTGAGGGTTATCTTCTCATCTCTTTATAGTTTCCTTTGCTGTTCAAAAGATTTTCAGTTAAATTAGGAGCTCTTTTTTAAAAAAAAAAATCCTGGGTCTCTTTTGGCCTCTCCTCCTTGATTTCCATAACAACTCTCTATCTTGATTCTCCTTAAACTACTTCTTTTTAGTTTCCATTGCCAGGTCCTTTTTCCTCTATCTGCCTCTTAACTGTTGGCTTCCAGTGGTTCCAAACTTTACTTTCTCTCTCAAATCAAAATTATACATTTCCTCTGAACATCTCATCTGTTATTTTGGCTTTTATTAATGTCTATTTCCTGTCAACTCTCAAACCTTCATATACAGCCCTAACTCCTCTCCAACACTGTAAAGTATAGGGTGGCAAGCTTTTAAATAATGAGCCAGATGTTAAATATTTTAGGCTTTGTGGGTCATACTGTCTATTACCATTACTCAGTTCTGACATTATCACAGGAAACAGCCACAGACAATAAGTAAGACAATAAATAAGTGTATTTCAATGAAATTTTATTTCTGGATTTGTTGTTGTCCAGCCACTCAGTCATGTCCAAGTCTTTGCAACCCCATGGACTGTAGCACACCAGGGTTCCCTATCCTTCAATATCTCCTGGAATTTGCTCAAACTCATGTCCATTGAGTCGATGATGCCATCCAACCATCTCATGCTCTGTTGCCCCGTTCTTCTGCCCTCAATCTTTCTCAGCATCTGGGTCTTTTCCAGTGAGTCAGTTCTTCCCATCAGGTGGCCAAAGTACTGGAGCTTCAGCATCAGTCCTTCCAGTGAATATTCCAATATTTAGTTCTGTATACTATAATATGAATTTCTCTTTTACTTTTCCAACCCTTTAAAAATGCAAAAACCATCCTTAGGTCTATAGCTGCATTGCTCAGTATAGGAGCTTCTTGCCACATGTGGCTATTTAAATTAAATAAAAATTAAAATTCAGTTCTTCAGCCACACTAGCCACATTTAAAATGCACAAAATCCACACTTGTCTAGTGGCTACTATATTAGCACAGATATAGAATATATCTATCCACAAAGAGTTCTAACAGATAGGGTAGCTCTAGATCCCTATCTGTTTGGATATAAATATCCAAAACTACTTTTTGGATAAAAACCATTAGGTATTTTCCCAGAACTACTAAATACCTAAAAGTGAATTATCTCATTAACTTTTCCTCAGAATTTATCCTTTCTTTACTACCAGTTGGTCAACTACATCATCTTGCACCTTTTCATACAAGTCATAAACATAGAAGTCACTCTTAACTCCTCTTTCATGAATCCAAACACCCAATCAGTAACCAAATCTAATTATACAGATAGATAGATATCTCACTAAAATTTCTCTCCATCTTCACTCCTATCTGGCCCATTTTAAGCACATATCTTCTTCAGCCTTTTTCAAAGGTCTTTGAATTACTCTCCTTGCCTTCAACATGATGCCTCTCTAATCAATTCTTCACATCCATCACTAGTGATCTTTCTGAAAAAGAAATCTCACCATGTCTCCCTTTCTGACAATTTTTCAGTGTCTCCCATACCCACCACAGGATAAAATCTAACATTTTTGTATAGTTTCCAGAAAGATAACATTCAAACTAGGATAATTTGAAGATAATTCCCTAATTTTGATAAAGGGAATATTTACAAAGGGGTAGACAGAATATCATCATAAAGAAATGTGTAGAATCAAGACAAAATATGCTCCATTACTAACCCTAGGCTTAAAGGAGCTAAGGAAGGAGATGGTTACTAGAGACTGGAGACAAACAGGGTTGCTTCTTGTTCTCAGGTTACTTTCAGACTCTAATTCCCTTCTTAAACTTACTTCTCCTAGTTTTTCTCCAATTTCCTTCACCTCTATTTTCCTATATTTCCTTTACCTTCTCCCCTCTGGCTTCAGATTTCTCTCTCTCCCAGGCTTCTTTCTTAGCCTTAGATTCATATATTCAATTGCCTCAATATGAATGTATGGATACCCCAAAGGTTCTTCACACTCAACATGTCCACAAAAGAATTCACCATTTTTCCCTCTAAAAGTTGCTTTTCCTACAAAATTCCATTTATCAGGAAAAAGTACTATCATCTATTCCAATCACCAAAGCCAGAGATGTTTTTGGCATGGCAAAAAAACCTATCTGCCTCCCAGGTTAAATATCTGCAAGTACTCCAAGTTTATATTGGGAAGAAACAAAATAGATCACCCTACTGCTCTACCAAACTAAATTATTTGTAGTCTACAAACACAACATGGTATATCATACTTCTGTGCCTTTGCACATATTTTTCTTTCTTAAGAGAGAAATAAAAGTTTCTTCTCCGTTTGTTTTTTCTCCGCTTTCCTTTTAGTTGACATAAGCTTCTTCTTCAACATTACCTCAAGTTGAATTTCCTCTGAAAAATTTCCTTAGTTACTTTGTTCCCCTACTTATTAAATATCTCAATATCTGTATGGAGAAGGAAATGACAACCCACTCCAGTATTCTTGCCTAGAGAATCCTATGGACAGAGGAACCTGTCAGGCTATGGCTGGATACGACTGAAGCTACTAAGCACAATATCTGTAAATAACTCAAAAATAATTATCTTTTAAAAGTTTTATAGATTTTTAAATCTATCTTCCCTTCTGAACCATAAGTTCTTTGAGAGCACAGAATATTATTATCCTCAGCTCCTAAGATAACTCAGCTCCTCGGTGGCTAGGTGGTAAAGAATCTAAAATGCAGATATGGGAGAAAAAGTTTCAAACCTTGGGTCAGGAAGATCTCCTGGAGCAGGAAATGGCAATGTACTCCAGTATTCCTGCCTGGGAAATCCATGGACAAAGAAGCTTGGCAGGCTACAGTCCATGGGGTCGGAAAGAGTCAGACACAACTGAGCACGCACTGAGCACCCAAGGTAACTATTTCATCAATTTGGGTCTTGGCTCCCTCTTAAATTGGGACAAAAGAAAAATCTATCTTACAGACTTACTGTAAGAATCAGAGATACAACATGCTAAGTAAGAAGCTAGAACAGAGGAGCAGTCATTAATTAGTGGATGCTATTATTGTTGAAAATAAATAGGTGACAGAACATTTCATGAAGAAGGGGATTATACTGATAAACATGTATGTTGCCTTGAAGGAAGTGAAGGTAGGTCAATTAAGTTAGAAAGTAGGGTAATTATTAAGAAATGATGAGATATAAGACTGCAAAAACTGAAAACATATCCCAAGGACTTGGATATGCTACTAAAGAGTACAATTTTTTTACCTGCAAATAGAGTCACTGGTTGAAGTGCCACGGGATATAAGATTTTCATTTTCCATATAACTCTAGTGACACTGTGAGTAAGCTTAGAAGAAAGAAGCATTAGGAGTTTGAGGCAATAATTCAGACACAAAATTAAAAGGGCCTGTAATGGCACAGAGAAAAGGACAGAATTATTTAAAAGATAAATCTAGAACTTGTTAACTTTGGATGTTATGAGTGAGGGAGTACTTGAATCATTGAAGTCTCCTAAAGATTTTAAAAACCCAATGATTGAGATAAGAGAAACAGGTTGAGGAGCTGCAGAGAGATGAATTCAATTAATCATATAGTGAGTCTGAGGATGTCCACTGGTTCCTTACTAGAAACTTCAGAAGACAGTCTGAAACAGGAATCTAGGGGCAAAGATGAGATCTGGGTTGTGGTAATAATCACAATCAGACAGAAGTAGCCTACGAAAAAACCTCTAAGGACAAGCCAATAATTTGTAAACTAACAAAAGTAAGCATAGTTCTATGGAAGGTAGGCGAAAAACAGGGAAGAGTGGAATCAAGGAAATCAAATTAAGACAGTTCAAGACAAGACTGGTGAAGAACATTAAACAGTGGAAAGTTTACATAAGATGAACTGAAAAGTGTCCACTGGATTTGGCATTTTTTACCTTACCAGTGAGTGGCAATGCTGTGTGGGCAAAAGGTGACGGTTTTGTCGTGGAGACTCACTGACTATTAAAATAAACGAGTTGAATACTCCTTAAAGGGCATTTTTCACACTAAATGTATTATTCACGTCCATTAGAGAAAATGTTAAATCTGGTCTGTTCTCAAAGCTTATCTGTTTTCAAGATATCCTAGAAGGACTTGGAGGCTCAGGAGCCAAGAGGTTTACCACTCCAATCACTAAACTCGTGCACAAATTCATTCATCTGTCATGGGGCGCGGGCGGAGCACATTACCCTGGATATGAATATAGCCTGCCTCAGAACTGAGCCATCCGCCGTCACGACCTTGTAAGAAAACCAACGTGAGGAAGAGTCGAGCCCTTAAATCATTCAGACCCACTCAATTCGCAGAGTACTCCATTCCCAAATTCCAGACAGACACCAACTGAAACTTCTGTGGTAACCAGAGACCACGGTTCCCCGAACCTCCAGAAGTTCACACAACTCCTTGCCTTGAGGCGGCAGGGCGCTGGGCGGGTGCCCAGGTAGACTGCTGCTGCCGCTCCTGTCACCCGCCGCTCCAGACGTGCCTGGTGGGGAAGACGCAGCGGCGGCTTGGGCTGAAGGGCGGCTCAGAGGAGTCTCCTGGAGTCCGAAATTGTAGCGGGGACCCTGGGACCGAGCCTCTGGTGAGCAGGGGGAAGCCGCAGGGAGAGAAGGAAACGTTGGTGATATGTCAGGCCGCAACATCCTTCAGAGTAATTCTGCTGTGGGACAAAGCGACGCGGGGTAAATACGACAGTGCCGCGCGCAGAGTCTCAGTGCGCAGGCGCAGAGTCCCCCCCACCCCCGGCGGCCAGTTTACCACGCCCACCCACATTTATCCCCGATAGACCACAGTCCATGGAGTCCCAAAATGTTGGGCAGGACTGAGCGACCGAGCACACAGGTGATTAAATGCTTCCTTTGTTAAAATGATTTAAAGACAGAACTGGAGAATGTGTACTCTCAGGTGTCCCGGTCTCGTCAACTGCTGCAGAATTTGGTCAAGTTTAATGCAAGGTCAGGCTTAATCTCTTCTCTGGCTCAAATGCTAAAGAATCGCCTGCAAGGCAGGAAACCTGGATTCAACCCCTGGATCCAGATCCCCTGGAGAAGGGAATGGCAACCTACTCCAGTATTCTTGCCTGGAAAACCCCAAGGACGGAGGAGCCAAGAGTCGGTCATGACTGAGCAACTAACTTTCATAATGCGAGGTAGACCCCCTCAACTAATCGGAATTCAGGGCCATCAATCCAACTTGTGTGTGTCCGTGCTCAGTAGTGACCCCATGCTATTTGTGACCCCATGGACTGTAGCCTGCCAGGGTCCTCCCTCCATGGAAGTTTCAAAATACTGGAGTATGTTGCAAGTTCTCCCTCCAAATACAACTTGGGAGTCTCATTACTCCCACTACACCTTATTCCCCTTATTACACAACATTCTGTGCTAGTATTTCCAAGTTCGGTTCACTCAGTCGTGTACCACTCTTGGTGACCCCATGGACTGCAGCATGCCAGGCCTCCCTGTCCACCACCAACTCCTAGTTTACTCAAACTCATGTCCATTCAGTCCGTGATGCCATCCAACTATCTCATCCTGTGTCATCCCCTTCTCCTCCTGCCTTCAATCTTCCCAGCATCAGGGTCTTTCAAATGAGTCAGCTTTTCGCATCTGGTGGCCAAAATATTGGAGTTTCAGCTTCAGCAATAGTCCTTCCAATGAATATTCAGGACTGATTTCCTTCAGAATGGACTAGTTGGATTTCCTTGCAGTCCAAGGGACTCCTTAAGTCTCCTCCAACATCACAGTTCAAAAGCATCAGCTCTTCGGCGCTCAACTCTCTTTATAGTCCAACTCTCACATCCATACATGACTACTGCAAAAACCATAGCTTTGGCTAGACGGACCTTTGTTGGCAAAGTAATATCTCTGCTTTTCAATATACTGTCTAGGTTGATCATAGCTTTCCTTCCAAGGAGTAAGTGTCTTTTAATTTCATGGCTGCAGTCACCATCTGCCATGATTTTTGGAGCCCCCCAAAACTCTCTCATTGTTTCCCTATTTGCCATGATGTGATGGGACCAGATGCTGTGATTCTCTTGAATACAGACACAGTAATTCAACAGGGTAGAGAAACCAGGATTGAGAAAATACTCTGGATACCATTAGATGTCCATTACTGAATTCATTCAATTGTGAAATCAGATACAGAATATGAAACCACTGCAGTCACCCATGTGCAGTGACTGCAGTACTCAAAACTTCCAATGATACCACTTAAATAAAACCGTTCCATCCAATGGCTTCCAAACTTTCAGAAACACTGGTTATTCAACCAAACTTAGTGAACTGTCAAAAAACAATACCAGACATTTCAATAACATATAAAAGCAGACATTGCTCAATGTGTTAAGAGAAATCATCACTATTCACATGTAAAATTCTTTACTCTTAGGGTTATTATTGCAAACTTGCTTCAGCAAATTTCAACTTCATCAACAAAAATGCTCACTAAAATACTTTTTCTGCAAGAACACAAAGATTAGCATGGCAAGTATCAGCTTGTATTTCCTTACTGGGGAGGAAAAAAAATGCCAACAATCCCTTGGCATTCTGACATAAAATATTAAAAAGTGACTGAAGTGTAGTCCAGATTGCAATCCTCATCTTAGTGAATTCTCTTCATTTACCTAACCCACTCTGTACCCAACTCATTAACCACAAGCATGAAATATTCCCAAATTTCAGCCATTTATTTTTATTTCATCTTTTAATTACTATATGGTTCATCAGCTCTTTATCAGTAACATTCTCACTGACAAAGACCAATCTACATTAACTATAGTTATATATAACATATCAAGGGAGTACCCAGGAAAATCAGAACACAAGACTTCATCAGCTAAAGAGAGTTCAAGTTTGCTGTTAAAGTTTGCTGTTATGAAGACATACAAGAAAACAAATATACTGAAGCATAAACAAAAACATCAGAGTAACAACAGCATTCCAGAAGGAAAGATACAATAAAGATCTTACTTTACAATATGTATAATTATAATTTATTAAAATTAACACAATTCATGTACAAAATATTAACACGGTAGTTTGTTAAGTACTTCAACTACTGAAATGTTAAAACACAATAAAAACTATATTAACCAACTTCTCCATCAAGGGATCTAATCTAGCTCACTAGTTCAGGCTGAACATTCACTCTCCGAAGTACTTCTTCAGGCATGCAAAAAACAGGGCTAACAGGTTTAATCTGTTCTTCTCCCAAAAGGGACAATCCAGCAATTCCAAACAGAGTATGGAAAGGATCTACCTATTAAAAAATAAGAATTTATAGAATATTACAAAATGAAAACTTCTAAAACCCTTCTTTTGAACACGGATTATACTGGAGCCCACTGCACTGTATTTAAATATTATCTTAAAATTTTCTGAATTAATGGTTTCAAACTGCACTTTTTAAACAGAGGACTTGGCACACACACTCATTTCTTAGGCATAAGTACTATAAATGTATTTCAGATCTTTCATACACTCTTTTGTGTGTGTTAGTCACTCAGTCACGTTCGAATCTCTATGACCCCATGGACTGTAGCCTGCCAGGCTCCTGTCCATGGAATTTTCCAGGCAAGAATACTGTGATTGAACCTGGGTCTTAGGCATTGCAGGCAGATTCTTTGCCATCTGAGCCACCAGAAAAGCACCTTAGTACACTTTTAAATGACATTTTTAAAGCATCCTTTCAAAGCAACACTTGAAAAATACTATTTGTTCCCCCCCAATTCCTAGTTTTAAAAATTTAGAACCCTTAGAATCTTAAGAATAAAACAGAACAACACTGAAAATTTTAACTGTTACATTAACAGTCATAAGTATACTTGCCATATCGCCTGGCCTATCTGCAAATCCTCCTGTTTCTTCATCTTGACATGCTAGGATGAAACTGCGGAGTTTTTCTCTATCAATCCAATGAAGCCTTCCAATTATCTTTAGGGAAGCCAACACCCACCATGAATAGCATACATCTGGTAACTAGAAGGAAAAAGCCACAAGTTGCCACAAATGTATTTTCTAAATACCTGAGGTGGGAGGGGAATCAAGGGATATATTGACAATGCAGTGTTTGAAACACTGAAATCCAAAAAGTGCTTAGAATTAAAAGATAATCATTGGAAAAGAGATCAAATGCTTCATTCCACAGAACTAGAATATGAGTATGCAGGCATGCTCAGTCATGTCTGACTCTGCAACCCCATGAACTGTAGCCCCCCAGGCTCCTCTGTCCATGGAAATTTGCAGGCAAAGAATACTGCAGTGGATTGCCATTTCCTTCTCTAGGGGATCTTCCTGAGCCAAGGATCGAACCCATGTCTCCTGTGCTGCCTACACTGCAGGCAGATTCTTGATACCACAGAAAACCATGCTAAATGTTTCAGTTTCAGTATTAACTAATAACCGGCTATCCACCTTAATTTCTATATGAAATGAATGCCTACATCAGTCCCTTTTCCAAGAAACTGGTAGTAAGGCTTATAAACTATGGCAATATACGTTCCACTGCCATGGGCAGCATTTTCAAGTGCTGTCCAGGAAGGTATACAACTTGGTTTAAAAAAATAAAATCACCCTTGCTTGTTAAATCGTAACTTAAATGCAGAAGACCCCACACCTTACAGTGAATTTCAACTAGATCCCAGGGCGATTCACAAGAACATTAAAAGCTATCCCAGATTGTACATGCTATCCCCACCCTCACCTATTTCCTGATTATTGAAAAGTTGCCCAGATTTTTCAATGGATTTTAACTAGGTACCACTTGTGGTTTTTAAACTTATTCAGAAGTAACAAGCAAGCAAAATTACACAAAAATACAATGACCCAGAATAAAAGCATCACTCTGCTTTATCATATTTTAGCTCAAGGGCCTAAACCAAAGAACAGCTTTTAGTATTTGTAAATGACTTTTAAAAACAGTATTGTGAAAGGAAAACGATTATGAAATTCCTACTTGTCCATTAGTAATTTTAATGGAATACAACCACACCCATTCATTTATTATTATCTGTGGCAACAATGTTCTTCAGGGCAGCAATGTAGTTGCAAGAAACCCATCAGGCAAAGATAAAAATATTTACTATCTGGTCTTTACAGACCCAATTTAGAGTATGTTGAGAGCTAAACAGAATCAAGTTTTTCTTTAAAAATAAAGATTTTTAAATGAAAATGTTGTAATCCAGTTTTTAAAAAGAAATCTTTCTTTTGGCAAATCCATTATCCTTTCCCATCTGTTAAGTGAGCATGGAGATTTCTGTACAGGATCCAAGTGTTAATAGTGGCCTTTGATTCCCAGATATGTATAATGCACAACTGTGAGTGCCCAGTATAGTTTAAAGAAGAAAGTTTCATGTAGGTGAAAAACAGAAGGCCTTCAGAAGGAATTTTATAAACAAGTATAAATTTTAAGAATTTATACTATGAATACAAACACATTTTAAAGCCCAGTTATTTGTCAAAGAAAATCAAGAAGTACCAGGCAATCTTGTCATGACTGTCTTTTAAATGGACATCAGGATTAACAGGAAGTTCAACTTTTGTTTTACTTTTGCCAAGAGCATTTTTAGAAGGTACAACTAAATTTTGCAAAGTATTATAGTAAAGTAAAAAAGCTCATGATCAATTTATAAGAGCAATATTATAAAACAAAAGGCAAAAAAGCAGTCCTCACTCAAGTTTATAAAATTTAAAGATTAATCTTAAAAAACAATACCTTCTCTGGCCTTCCATTGAGTCCACCTGATGGAAGCTGTCGTTCACAAAGCCACCAACCGAGTAAATCAGAATTTACTTGGTGCAACTGACTAGTAATAGCCAAGAATCCTGTGCAACAATAGATCTAAAATTACAGACATAAAGTACATGTGTATAATAGTTTTTCAACAGTAAGACTGATTTTAAAAAAACCTACTTTAATTATTAAAGGTCTTTTCTATCTAAAAATTTACTGACAGTAAAAATCGCAAACATAAACATCACATAGTTATTTGAACAAATCTGAAGCATACTACTAGGATCCAACTCTGCAATGAAAGACTACCACCAGTTTTTTCATGGCTAAGAGCAAAGTGTTTGACAATCGTTTACATATACAACATCCTCTAACACAGGTGTTCAGGATAGGAAGATACAGAATGTTTTTTATCTGCTTGCTTAAAATTAGAGAAGAAAATGGCAACCCACTCCAGTCTTCTCGCCTGGAGAATTCCATGGACAGAGGAGCCTAGGGGGCTATAGTCCATGAGGTCGCAAAAAGCTGTATATTAACTGTGTGACTAACACACACACATAAAAACTAATGGAAAATCAAAATGTATTTCTGGTAATTACAAAACTAGTTATGTTTATCTGGGCCAGAGGATTTCACCAGTAGGGAACTCAAAAGTCAGCAACTGTAAAAATGCCTACATTTTAATCTGGATTAATGAATTACCTGCCCAGCATGGGATTCAGAACCTGGTCTGCAACCAAATCCACCATCAAAGTTCATACATGATAAAACAAATTCGATTGCCTTTTCCACATTAATAGCATCCAACTTCCCCTGTAAACAGAAAACATGACTATTAAGTTCCAGAATAATCATCAAAAGTTAACCATTTCCAATACGTTTGAAACTTACCAATAGTGCCAAAGTTGCCACTGCACAAAAAGAGAATCTTGTATCAATTTCTCCTAAAAGTAAAGCAAACCAAAGCATTATGTGTCATCAGAGGCTTCTAATCATATTACATAAAGTTAATTAAAAATCTCTGTACAACTACCATAGTTATATTTCCAAAAGTTCAGGCCTAACATGTACTTCTGTCCAGGAGGAATAATACATCTGAAATGTATATTCACTTACTTTACTTCTAAGGAAACTAAGTACTAGAAAATGGCTCAAACGTACTGTGAATTAACTGCTTACAGAGCACCCAGAAAGATAAGGTAGCTAGTTAATTTCTAAGAATGATAATAAACTTACCCTATTATATAAAAGTAGATTTTCACATCCCATGAAGCAGCTGGTCTCTCCGGCCTGCACTGTATTCAGCCCTAAAGCAGAGATTATCTAGATTTATCAGGTAAAATACTACTCCCTCCCTCCACTCAAATATTCAGTAAATTTGTAAAGTTTTTTTTTTTTTAATTATTTTCCCCTTGCCAGTTAAGTTTTTAAAAAACTTTACAAAGCCACCAAATACTGGGGAAAAAAGTTTCACCTACCTTATCTTTTAGACTTGCCCTCTCTGTTCCAGTACTCCTGTATGCTGCTATAACTAGCACAGTGCATGCTGGAACTTCCAGCAGACCATTAACTCCAGTTAGACCAGCTGCTTAGTGGGACCTGAAAAAATGAAGAACTTATAATCTCCTTATAAACTATTAGCAAAGCCCCCAACTCATTATACTTTAAAATCTGCAACCAAGCTTATTACTGTAATAAACGCCAAAGCAAAACATTTTTATATCAGTATTCTAGGTACCATGGATTAAAGTGACATTACCCCAAATATCTCCAGCAAAAGAACCATCTTCTTTCTGTAGACTCTGAACATATTCCACGACTTTATTTATGTCAATAACATTAATACTATCATAGAGAGTAAGTATCTGTAACAGAAACAAACCATGGTAAGTAGATACCTCACCACTGGTCAGTTTGTTCTAATGATGTTCATCTCAACTACCTTCTAAGTTGTCAAGCATGCATGTCCTTTTGTCTATGCACCTTAAAAACTTTTCTCAAATATGTAATTCTATTAGAGTAAAATTATAGGTATTACCAACAAGTCTTTAACCATTGTTAACACTGAAACTCATTTATGAAACATACAGACTTTAAACCCTTGTGAATCTTCACAAATATCAAAATGAAAGCTAACTCCAGACGGACATCCCTGGTTGTTCGGCAGTTAGGATTCAGTGCTTTCACTGCCTTGACCCCAGTTCAATCTCTGTCGGGGAACTAAGATCCCACAAGCCAGAGCAAGGCCAAAAAAAATTTTTTTTTTAATTTTTAAAAAGCCAACTCCACAGTAAAGAGCAAAGTCGTGAAATGGCAGAGTAAAAGCAGGGAACCATAGGCAGCTTGCCATCTCCAGAAATTAGATGAGAAGATGAAACTAAAGGCAGGAAATGGCCAGGCCATGTAAGAAAGCAAATGCCATGCAGGAAGTCTGACCAATACAAAAAATGCTGAAAGAAGGAGGCTTCTACACATATTGTACACAGGCTTCAAGCAGTTTATATAATCCATTATGCTATGCACTGTTCTCTGAATAAGTTCCACGTGACAAATCTTTAGAATATACTACCTGCTTTTTGTATCATCAGGTAAGACTTACATGTTTTCTATCAGTTTATATAATCCATTATGCTATGCATTGTTTTCTGAATAAAAGTTCCACGTGACAAATCTTTAGAATATACTACCTGCTTTTTGTATCATCAGGTAAGACTTACATGTTTTCTATCGGGATAGGGTATAAATCTATTGGAATAGGGTAGGTCATGCTGTACAATAAATAAATCAGATTTCAGTGCCTTAACACCAAAAGAATCTTTCTTGCTAAAAAAAAAAAAAAACAAAAAACAAAAAACTTCCACTTAGTGACTTCCAGACGTTTACATATACATAGGATAAACATTTTACTGTCCAAGGTCTCAGTGCCATTTTAGAATTTACATCAGCTTTGGATTCAGCTAATACATGCCATCACATCATTGACCTTGCTTTGAAACAGATCTCATTTGAAAAGATATGGGTAACTTTTTACATAGATAATGATCCCTATTTTCAATTCTCTTACTCAGGTAACAGAATACACTACCAAGACTGCTGAATTTTCATTAGTATTTACCTGAACAGCACTAAGAGTATACAAAAGATGAGGATCGTGTCCAATACTAGCACTTATTCCACCACACTCATGCTGACAAGACTTAATAAACGTCAGAATTTCTTCTCTATTCATGCGATGTAGTTGTCCCATGAGATCCATTACGGTCAGACCCCAATAGATGCCACTCATTCTCAAATATTCAGACATGCAATATTCCTAAAACACAAATTAATGTGTCAGTCTGAATTGATGTCAGTTTAAAGATACTCAACACAAAAGCTAAATATCCATACTGTTATATGGCTCTAACAACTCCATACCTGCAGATTATTTATGGGAATTCATTAGTAGAGATGTTTCCCAACATGGTAAATAATTCAGCTTTCTATACTATAGGGAAAATATTTACTTCTAATTAAGCTGTTTAATTTAGTTTTCCCTAAGGATCCCAGAGATGAAAACGGGGAACACTCTTCAAGGTAAAACTTTTTCAAGGTCTCAGCGTAATTCTAGAGCTTAAGTGTTATTACACATCACCATAAACTCAGGTAATACATGCCAACACATCACTGACCTTGAAAGTAGCTCAACTACAAAAATAGAAATCTATTGGCTATCTCAAAATTCTTACATATCTGGGCAGAAGGTAATCTACTTTGCCTGCCAAAGCCTCTACGTAAGTATTGCTAAGAATCAAGGTTAACTTCCCATGGCTAGTCAACCACAGACATCAATCCCTGGTATGCAGGAGTTGGAAACCATATTTAAGAAACACAAACCATCCTGACCAAGTGATTTGACACGTTTAGGGAACAAAAACTTTTCAACACATAAGTATACATACATAATCATCTTTCTTTGAGCCATAGGATGCAATATAATCAGCATGCTTCTCCAGTAACAGGGTGTCAGGTGCATCTGACTTAATGATAACATCCTTCTGCGGTGTACCCTTTCACACAAGAGATTTCATAAATTTTTATCTTTTAATGTTTGACCTCAGAGCATACATTTCAATATACATATGAACTCTTATTTCATCTTGCCATATAGAAGCTTTCAATTTTGAAAGTAGCTGACTAAAAAGAACTTAAGCTTTCATAAAGTTTCAGGTATTCTTCAGGTCTCAGAGTAATTCTAGAGCTAAAGTAGTAATAATCAACTTTAGATTCAGAATACATGCCAACTCATCATCGACCCAAAAAACTACCGCCCTCATCACGACTGAAAAGTTAAGTAAAACAGACTGAAAATTTTGAACTTACGGTTTACACGTGGCAGAAAGCAAGCTAAAGCATTAAATAAAAACCTATCAGTCCCATAATTTGCAGTTGAGTTCTTTAGTGAGAGTCCATTAATCTTAAAAACTCAGGTTTCAAAGCACCTTCCATGCAAGCCAACAGTTCTTTACCAGGTTAACAATTCTTTTCCGGCTTTAGTCTTAAGTTTCTGCATTTGCAGCAAGCCCCCGGGTGATGACTGTTGTTGCTCTAGTTCGGCACATTTTTAAGCTACATCTTTGTGACCGAAGCTACATTTTAAGTAGTTGCCAATAAAAATGAAGTAGTTAATTTCCTTCATATCCCATTAAAACTTACTAAAACGAGAACATACCATTAACAATTCCAAAGATTTCGAGCCACATATACACGGCTATATGAAAGCTAAGAACTAACCGGCTTTTGTTGGGGGCCAGGGGATTAAGAAAGAAGGTCGTCGAACCCTGAGTCCCGCCCGATAGCAGGAAGTCCGGCCGCAACCGCAGAAAACGCTGAGTAACCCTTCACATTGTCTATGAGCCCTCAAAATACCTTCCAAGGCCTGTGTCTTAACCCAATCATTCTCCAATACTAAGAAAACAACCCACTAGTGACTAAAGAGCTTACATATTACCCTATCCATTCTCCTATGGGCACATCGAAACAGCATTTCAAAACACGTCCACACTCACCATGACTGAGAGCGAAAAGAGAACTTAGCTCGTCGGTGGGCGGACTTAGTAGGCAAGCGCCTGCGCAGAAGCTCTCCTCAGGCCCCCTCTCCGCCCCGACATAGCTGACCACGGTTCTCGCCTGAAGGAAGCAGCAGTTCCGCGGCTGCCCTAGGACCCCCACCGACTTCTCATAGCTGTTCTCGCTGCCTGCGCCGAAAATCTCTGGCGCCAATTTTCTCCTCTCATTATAGCCGCAGTTTTCAGACAGTTTTAAAGAATATTTAGGGCTTCGCTAAATGCTACACAATAAACTGGAAAATTCTAAAGGAGATGGGAATACCAGACCCCCTGACCTGCCTCTTGAGAAACCTATATGCAGGTCAGGAAGCAACAGTTAGAACTGGACATGGAAAAACAGACTGCTTCCGAATAGGAAAAGGAGTACGTCAAGGCTGTATGTTGTCACCCTGCTTATTTAACTTATATGCAGAGTATATCATGAGACATGATGGGCTGGAAGAAGCACAAGCTGGAATCAAGATTGCCAGCAGAAATATCAATCATCTCAGATATGCAGATGACACCACCCTTATGGCAGAAAGTGAAGAGGAACTTTAAAAAGCCTCTTGATCAAAGTGAAAGAGGAGAGTGAAAAAGTTGGCTTAAAGCTCAACATTCAGAAAACGAAGATCATGGCATTTGGTCCCATCACTTCATGGCAAATAGATAGGGAAACAGTGACCGACTTTATTTGGGGGGGCTCTAAAATCACTGCAGATGGTGATTGCAGCCATGAAATTTAAAAAACGCTTGCTCCTTGGAAGGAAAGTTATGACCTACCTAGACAGCATATTAAAAAGCAGAGACATTACTCTGTCCACAAAGGTCCATCTAGTCAAGGCTATGGTTTTTCCAGTGGTGATGTATGGATGTGAGAGTTGGACTATAAAAAAGCTGAGCACCAAAGAATTGATGCTTTTGAATTGTGGTGTTGGAGAAGACTCCTGAAAGTCCCTTGGACTGCAAGGAGATCCAACCAGTCCATCCTAAAGCAGATCAGTTCTAGGTGTTTATTGGAAGGACTGATGTTGAAGCTGAAACTCCAATACTTGGCCACCTGATGCGAAGAGCTGACTCATTTGAAAAGATCCTGATGCTGAGAAAGATTGAAGGCAGGAGGAGAAGGGGACGACAGAGGATGAGATGGTTGAATGGCATCATCAACTCAAAGGACATGGGTTTGGGTAGACTCCAGCAGTTGGTAATGGACAGGGAGGCCTGGCATGCTGCAGCTCATGGGGTCGCAAAGAGTTGGACATGACTGAGCGACTGAACTGGAACTGGAAATACAACTTTAAAGAATCCACCTGCAATACAGGAGACCCAGGTTCCATCCCTGGGTTGGGAACATCCCCTGGCGAAGGGAAAGGCAACTCACTCCCATATTCTTGTCTGGAGAATCCCATGGATAGAAGATCCTGTCTGGCTGCAGTCCATGGAGTTGCAAAGAGTTGAATGGGACTGAGCAACTAACACTTACCAGGAATTGAGGCGCTTCCCAATCTGCCTGTAATGTGGGAGACCTGGGTTCAATCAGTGGGTCTGGAAGATCCCCTGGAGAAGGAAATGGCAACCCATTCCAGTATTCTTGCCTGGAAAATCCCATGGATAGAGGAGCCTTTCTGGCTATAGTCCACAAGCTGGCAAAGAGTCTGACTCAGCTTAGCACATATACACACATGGCTTCCCAGGTGGCACTAGTGGTAAAGAACCTGCCTGATGTAGGAAATAAGAGGCTGGGTTTGATCCCTAGGTCAGATAGATCCCTTGGAGGAGGGCATGGCAACTGACTCCAGTGTTCTTGCCTGGAGAAAGCCCATGGACAGAGATGACCTACATTTTAAGTAGGTCATGATCATTACCAATGAGAATGAAGTAGCTAATTTCCTTCATATGTCATTATGATATCCCATACAGTTCCTAGGGTCTAAAAGAGTCTGACAGGACTGAAGCGACTAAGCTAGTAATATTTAAACAATGGAATAACTTTTAAGAACTCGTTTATTCTTGAGACTCTTCGAAGATATGAAACAGACAATAATTAAGAGAGTTGCATGTAATTAGTTCAGTTCAGTTCAGTTCAGTCGCTCAGTCATGTCCAACTCTTTGCAATTCTATGAACTGCAGCACGCCAGGCCTCCCTGTCCATTACCAACTGCTGGAGTCTACCCAAACCCATGTCCATTGAGTCAGTGATGCCATCCAACCATCTCATCCTCTGTCATCCCCTTCTCCTCCTGCCTTCAATCTTTCCCAGCATCGGGGTCTTTTCAAATGAGTCAGCTCTTCGCATCAGGTGGCCAAGTATTGGACTTTCAGCTTCAACATCAGTCCTTCCAACGAACACCCAGAAATGGTCTGCTTTAGGATGGACTGGTTGGATCTGCTTGCAGTCCAAGGGACTCTAAGAGTCTTCTCCAACACCACAGTTCAAAAGCATCAATTCTTTGGTGCTCAGCTTTCTTTATAGTCCAACTCTCACATCCATACATCACCACTGGAAAAACCATAGCCTTGACTAGATGGACCTTTGTGGACAGAGTAATGTCTCTGCTTTTTAATATGCTGCCTAGGTTGGTATTAACTTTCCTTCCAAGGAGTAAGCGTCTTAATTTCATGGCTTCAATGACCATCTGCAATGATTTTGGAGCCCCACCTCTACCCCGCCAAAAACAGAAAGTCAGCCACTGTTTCCACTGTTTCCCCATCTATTTGTCATGAAATGATGGGACCTGATGACATGATCTTAATTTTCTGAACGGTGAGCTTTAAGCCAACTTTTTCACTCTTCTCTTTCAATTTCATCATGTAGTTAAGTGTTCAGTAAATGTTTTGGGGTGAATGTTCATGAAATGTTCACATTCCCCTCCTGTTTGCCTTGGCCATTACAGTTGAGTCTCTCACCTACTCCTCCCACTTCTTTAGGAGGACACTGGTATCTGAAATATTTGGTACTTACCTTTAACAAAGAAACACCCAGGTTCCTTATAGGAGCTTTCCACATAATTTGGGTTTGCTATGTGTGATCACATAGCTGTTATCAATTCTTGTTTCTCACGACTGTCATGACTGTCACTGGAGTATACTGGCACCCCCACATCCTTAAAATTGCTTTCATTCAGTAATCATTTGGAGAAGGGTTCCTGACACAGTGACATACCTGGGTTATCAATAACTGAAAGAGTGTTGAATCTACTGTGATAATAGAGTTTATTATTTCTCCCTGTAGTTTTGTTGATATTCCAATTTATAGTTTGAGGGTACTTTACTAAATGCATATTAGTTTGGTGAGTTGAGATTTTTTTATTTTTTATTTTAAAAAGTCTGCCTTGTTAAATAGTGTGCATACCTGCCAAATGGCTTCAACTCTTGAGACCCAATGGACTGTAACCTGCCAGGCTCCTCTGCCCATGAGATTTCCCAGGCAAGAACACTGGAGTGAGTTGCCATGCCCTCCACCAGGGGATCTTCCCAGCTCAGAGATGGAACCTGCATCTTCTGCATTGGCAGGTGGGTATTTTACCATAAGTGCCACCTGGGAAGCCTTGGTTAAATAATGCCGATGAAAAATTAATTATGGAAATTCTTATTCAAGACAAACTACAACCCAGGAAGAGCATATCAGAAAACTTTGAGAACTGTTTCTCAGCTAGAAGTCTAGACTCAGTTGTATAAGCTTTTTTTGAGACAAAGGACTGTACACCAAATGACATTATTGATAGTTTCCTCAACCCAAGTCTACCTGTCGTTGTGGTACATTATGTGACTCCCTTACAAGATCAAGAAGGAATGTTATTTTTAAGAAGTCGTCTTGTTGATGCTGGGAGAATGTTGCTCGTTATGGCTGAGCAGGTATTCCTGCTAAGGTGGAAAGGTTTGGTCAAGGCATAATGCACAGGCACAACACAATGAAAGGAGAGAAGAGCCTAAAGGACAGAGAAGAATTTTTTTTTACGTTGAAAATTTTCTTGTCTTGCCATATTATATGAATTTTATATCACAATAGTAATGTAATTTCTCCAGCTTTCTTTTGCCTCTAAATCAGATCAGAGAGGAGTGTTCTACAGTGAGAGAAACCAAGGGAGAGAGGAGGAGGTCAAATCTCTTGGGAAAAGCAATGCTCAATATAAGAATAACACAAGCATCAAATCCAAAAAGTAACATTCAGATCGAGTCAATAACTGCTGAAATAATGAAAAATAAGCCTCTCTTCCTACTTACAAAGTCATTAATCAAATATGTATTGGATGCCTAGAATGTGCCCAATATTATTCTAGGTTCTGAGAGTACAATGGTGAGCAAAATAGAAGTATATATAGGGAGCATATGTTCTAGCAATTCTTGAAATTACATTCAGCAATTCTATTGCTAGCTATTTATCCTGAAGATATACTCCCTTGGGTGTGAAGTGACTTATGTGCAAATATATTCATAGCAGCAGTCATTGTAATAGCAGAAAATTGCAAATATTTTAACTATCAAATGTTAAATAAACTATGGTGTATTCATTATACAGCCATTAAAAATGATACAGAAGCTCTGCAAACACTGTGAAAACAAAAACAATGTACCATTTGCTACTATCTGTGTGGGAAACGGGGGGGAAAATGTGTGGATATATTTGGGAAAGCACAAATGAAAGAGTTGCCTACTGGAGGAGAAATGTGTGGCTGTAGACAGGATTTAAGGAAAGCTTTTCATTGAACTGAAAGTTTTTCACTGAACTGGGTTGGACCCCTGGGTTGGGGAGATCCCCTGGAGAAGGGAAAGGCTACCCACTCCTGTATTCTGGCCTGGAGAGTTCCACAGACCGTATAGTCCATGGGGTCGCAAAGAGTCAGACATGGCTGAGTGACTTTCACTTTCATTTTTCACTGAATAATCTGATACTTTTGAAACTTTGTATGTTTTACCTCTTCAAAAGTAAAAATATCTCCCCTGCAAAAAAAAGTGTGGTGTCCAACTCTGTGACACCATGGACTGTACACTGCCAGGCTTCTCTGTCCATGGAATTCTCCAGGCAAGAATACTGGAGTGGGTAGACATTCCCTTCTCCAGAGAGTCTCCCAACCCAGGTATCAAACCCAGGTCTCCCACACTGCAGGCTGATTCTTTACCATCTGAGCCACCAGGGAAGCCCATATATATATATAAGGGGTAACGAAAGAAGAGGGTGGTGGAGATAAATTAGGAGTTTGGGATTAGCACACACACTACTATAGCACAAGGAACTATACTCAATATCTTGTAATAACCTATAATGGAAAACAATCTGAAAAAGGATATACATATGCATATATATATATACACACACACACACACACATACACACATATATATAAGCACGAGTGGTAAAAAAAATCTTCCTGCCAATGCAGGAAGCACAGGAGATGAGGGTGCATCTATGGACATAGTTTTGTTGGCATTCAATATATAAACTGTTTCTAGTTTTTATAATGTCATGGAATAGCGTTTCCAGGAAACAACAGTATCATATTTTACCTAAGATTTCACTGACTATAAGAAACACCCCAATTGCCAAGACATCAAATGTAGGGGAAAAAAATAGCCAATGGCTAGTAACAAAATTTGTCCAGATTTCTGAGATATTAAATTTAAAAATATGCGTTTGAAATCAATGAAACGTAGTAACTGAGCTGTTCATTTTTTAAATTGAAATATAAATTATTTACAATGTTTTAAGTCTACAGCATAGTGATTCAGTTATACATTTATATGTGTGTGTGTATATATATATATATATATATGCATATGTATATCCTTTTTCAGATTGTTTTCCATTATAGGTTATTACAAGATGTTGAGTATAGTTCCTTGTGCTACAGTAGTGTATGTGTTAATTCCAAACTGCTAATTTATCTCCACCACCCCCTTCTTTCATTACCCCTTTAGTAACCATAATTTGTTTTCTATGTCTAAGTCTATTTCTGTTTTGTAAATAAGTTCATTTGTATCTTTTTAGATTCCACATTTAAGTGATATCATGTAATTGTCTTTGTCTGACTCACTTCACTTAATATAATAATCTCGGTCCATCCATGTTGCAGAAAGTGGCATTACTTCGTTCTTCCATTGGACTTCCCAGATGCCACAGTGGTAAAGAATCCACCTGCCAATGCAGAAGACACAGGAGACAGAGTTTGGATCTCTGGCTTGGGAAGATCTTCTGGAGTAGGAAATGGCAGCCCACTCCAGTATTCTTGCCCGGAAAATCCCATGGACAGAGGATCCTGAAGGACTATGGTCCATGGGGTCACAAAGAATTGAACATGAGATTGATTGAGCATGCTCACAATATTCCATTGTGTGTGTGTGTACATATATATATATATATATATATATGTATGTATAGCACATTATCTTGATCCATTCATCTGTCAATAAACATTTAGGTTGCTTCTATGTCTTGGCTATGAGTCATTTATTTCTGAAATAACAAAAGTAGAAGCAGAATATTACATGCTCCATGCTCCATATTACACTTGCAAAATTTTATTACCTTGTATACATTTTATGACATCCCTGATTTTCTTATTCCCCGCCTTTTGGATTC
>SJYQ01004285.1:59248-91041 GCA_006410935.1 Redunca redunca
TTGAAGGCCTTCTTAACTAAGTAGTTCTAATAATAAAAGGAATTCTGGATAGGAAAGACGCAGTGTATAAGGACTAGAATTCTGGAGCAATTTAAGAGAAGCCTTTTAAGTTGGAGATGAAAACATTTAAAAGTATAAAATCCTGTCCTTAATTATAAAAGAAGAAATATTGAGACATCTAGGTTTTAAGGTTTAAATTGGTTGCTGGAAATTGGTTTTAATATATTATTGGTTCCCTCTTTTATCAATAAAAATAAATAAAATTAAATAAAAATTTTGACATGTGTTCATCTTACATTATATACATCATGATTTTACTATTTTGAAAATTATACATTTGCCTTGATACCCATGTAAGCAGAACATATAGAGCCAAGTAAACTGCATTGCTTGAGAATGGCACCTCAATATCTACTTAAGCCAGGGCAGTTCTTTTATTGGCTCTCACAGTGACTTGCTTGGCTCTCACAGCCACTCCATGTGGCAATAAGGCCTTAACTGTTTTGGACCTTAATGTAGGTTTTACCCGCCTTACTGATTTTATGTCTTATTTTTGTTTCTGTTTCAGGCATAGTTCATAATTTAATCTCATTGGTAGCAATGATTGAGGCAATGTTTTTATGACCCATTCATCTACTATAGAAGCCTATTTTCTCATGGATGAGAAACAATAGAGAATCTTGTTTATCCACCCTTGTCTGTGTGTGAAAGCAGAGCTAATCAGCTAAGAATTTAGAGCCCAGTGGAAAGGTGAACAACAACTTTAAGATCTGGATTGGTAAGTTTACTTGCCTATGGCTGAAGTTATTGTAGATCTGAAACTTTTAAGTTCTCAATGTGTATGTATTAAATCGAGGAAGGCTTTGACCTCTTACTGAACATTTATTAAGTACCTTCCCACTTCTGCACAGTGTAAACTAATAAATCAGATTATTCCTCAGATTAAGGAACTCTGTCCTGATAGGTATATAGAGATAAATAGGCACTTATATAAATGGATTAGTTCCCAGATTAACAGAAAAACATTTTTAATTCTAATGCTTTGCATGAGATAGACTTCAGAGGAAAACAATCATTCTGATAGAAACCACTAGCTTAGAAACATTTTTAAAAATTCATGTTCTCGAGAATTTGTTCTCGAATATGAAAATGCATAATGAAAAACAAACTTTATGACTGTGAATTTTATTTGCCTTGGTGTGTAATACTTGAGTCTGAAAAACACTGAAAGGTGCTAAAATTTTGGCAAAGTTCACTCAGTTTTATGGGACTTGTTTACAAAAGTAAAATATTCCTCTTTACCTTCTGCCTAGATAGCAGAGATTTTGTCTTACCAGAAAACATTTTCTGTGTTCTATATGTTGAAATTCTGGTGTCTGAATTATTTTTTTAAAAAAAGGAAACAAAGTTTCCTCATTTGAGAAACAAAGTTCCATATAATCATCTTATATTTTCTGTGCTTGTTTTTATTTATTGCCCCTTTGACTAAATAGGTACACAAGTGTTCTTTCTCAGGTACCTATAAACCTATCTTAAGTAATCAGCTCATTTATGACATCTCTTGATTTTGCCTTCTCAAGGTTAAATCTTGAATCTACAAAAATAAAACTTTCAGGATATATTTTACATCTCAATGTATATTTGAAATTTCCTGGAGGAGAAGGGTTGGGAGACTAGAAAATAAAATATTTATTCTTTCACCTCGTAAAAAGAAAGATATTTGAAATAATTAAATTTATTTCATATGCTCCATATTTTTTATTTTACCAGCACCATACTCAGGGAACTTTATAGAAAAAATTGGTAAGTACATCAGATCAACTCAGCCTTCCATAACTTAAAGTTGTCTAGGTAAAATGTTATTAATATAAAAATTAAATAAAAATAATAAAATATTATTAATATGTCCAAAATTGAGAAGGCCCTGGAGCTTTGTCAATGCTCTTGTTTCCCTCAGGGGAAGTAATGGTTAGATTCTTATGAAATAGTTATGCACTGTAAAGATTTTCACTAATTTCTATTCTGATTATTGTCTTACTATCTGATTATATTATATATATTTGATTATAACATATCTGATTATATTATTGGGTATAGTAATTAACTGTAGCTCTCAGTCTTGGTTTTTGGTATTTGATTGAATGCTTCTGTCCCCACACAAATTCATATGTTGAGATCTGAATCCCCAGTATGATGGTATTAGGAAGTGGGGCCTTGAGGTAATTAGGTCAAAAGAGTAGAGTCTTCAGGAATGGGATTAGTGCTCTTATCAAAGGGACTCTCACTCTAATTTTGCCATGTGAAGATACAAGGAGTTAGAAATCTGCAACACAGAGAAGGCAAAAATCTTGATCTTAGACTTCCTAGCCTCTAGGACTGTGAGAAATAAATCGTTGTTTAAACCACTTGGTCCACGGTGTCAACAGAAAAAAACATACAACCTGAAAGCTGTGAGTTGCACTGGTCAGATTGGCCACCATCAAAAAGTCTACAAACAATAAATGCTGGAGAGGGTGTGGAGAAAAGGGAGCCCTCTCACACTGTTGGTGGAAATGCAAACCGATACAGCCACTGTGGAGAACAGTGCGGAGATTTCTTACAAAACTGGAAATAGAACGACCATACGACCCAGCAATCCCACTGGGTTGTATGCTAGGCATATACATCAAGGAAACCAGAACTGAAAGAGACTCATGTATCCCAATATTCATTGCAGGACTATTTACAATAGCTAGGACATGGAAGCAACCTATATGCCCATCAGCAGACGAGTGGATAAGGGAGTTGTGGTACATGTACACGATGGAATATTACTCAGTTTTAAAAATAATGCATTTGAGTCAGTTTGAATGAGGTTGATGAAACGGGAGCCTATTATACAGAGTGAAGTAAGTCAGAAAGAAAAACACCAATACAGTATATTATATGGAATTTATAGAATTTAGAAAGATGGTAACGATGATCCTATATGCAAGACAGGAAAAGAGACACAGATGTAAAGAATAGACTTTTGGACTCTGTAGGAAAAGACAAGGGTGGGATGATTTGAGAGAATAGCATTGAAACATGTATATTACCATATGCAAAATAGACGACCAGTGCAAGCTTGATGCATGAAGCAGGGCACTCAAAGCCGGTGCTCTGGGACAACCCAGAGGGATGGGGTGGGGATGGAGGTAGGAGCAGGGTTCAGGATGGGGGGAACACATGTGCACCCAAGGCTGATTCATGTCAGTTTATGGCAGAAACCATCACAATATTGTAAAGTAATTATTCTCCAATTAAAATAAATTAATTTTTTTAAAAAGCTGTGAGTTGAATTTACTCAGTGTCTTACTGAGGACTATAGCCCGGATGACAATTAACTCTGAGAAACTGTTCTGAAGAGGTAACGAGGAAAGTCAGTATACGTATTATTTTGGTGAAAGGGGTATGTGCAACCAAGTACACATCTCCATAGAAAACTGCTGCTAGTCATGAGGAACAGATATCTTAGTTAATGGCTTTAGTGCTTTTCTGAGTATGAGAAGATGCAAGAATCCTGGATCATAAAAAATTTCTCCTGAAAATACCTATCTATCTGAAGGTCTGTTCTGGCAGTTTTCCCAAAGCACAGAGTGCTTCATTCTGTCCTAATTCCTTTCAGGTTGTGTTGAAGGTCAGTGATTATAGTGGCTAATAGCTTAATTCTTTTAAAAAATCTTTTTAAAACATGCTTTTCAGAGAGGGAAATGAAAACCCACTCCAGTATTCTTGCCTGGAAAATTCCATGGACAGAGGAGCCTGGCAGGCTACTGTCCATGGGGTCTCAGCGTTGGACACGAATGGGCGACTTTCACCAACATTAATTTTTAATTGGTGGATAATTGCTTTACAATGTTCTGCTGGTTTCTGTCATATATCAACATGAATCAGCCATAGGTATACATATGTCCCCTCCCTCTTGAACCTCCCTCCAACCACCCACCCCATTTATCCCACTAGGTTGTCACAGAGCACCAGGTTGAGCTCCCTGCATGAAGCAAATTCCCACTAGGTATCTGTTTTATACATTATGGTAATGTATATATGTCAATGCTGCTCATTCAATTTGTCCCACCCTCTCCTTCCCGCCAGACAGATTTCACACCATACCTGCTTCCCTGGTGGCTCAGATGGTAAAGCGTCTGCCTGCAATGCAGGAGACCCTGGTTCAATCCCTGGGTCTGGAAGATCCCCTGGAGAAGGAAATGGCAACTCACTCCAGTGCTCTTGCCTGGAAAATTCCATGGACAGAGGAGCCTAGACGGCTACAGTCCATGGTGTCCCAAAGATTGGACACGACTGAGCGACTTCACAACTTCACTCCTTCCTGCTCTGTGTCTACAAGTCTATTCTCTATACCTGTGTCTCTATGCTGCTTAAAAAATGGCTTCATTCTAACAGAACTGGATGGCAAGTGACATTTCTTTAGTTGGCAGCGGTATTGTTACAGTAGCTTGAATCACAACAGTTGTTTGTAGATGGCTTCTGTTTTATTATGATGCTAGCTTGAAGGCTCTGCCTATAGTCCTACAGGTCAAAATTAGTGCATTCAGGAGGGGACAGTCTCAGAGCCTCATGGAAAGAATCAGGTACCTTGAACTATCAACATATATATTAGAGAATAGTTTTGCGGGCACACATTTTCAAGTTGTCATAGCTAGAAAGATTTCACACCATACCAGTGGATCCAATCAGGATTTCTAGACCTCTTTTGTCTTGAAGCAGAGAGCCTCTTGAAAGTAGTTTACTGATCCAAGATCCAACAGAGCACTTACAGAAAACTTAATGGACTGATGAGAGAAATTAATCATGGCTACTTGTTTGGAATATTATTTATGCGTGCAGTGGTTATATTCTATTTTTATAGATATATAAGAAAATACTTTTTAATTTTTAGGCTGTCTCATCTTCAGTTTAGTAGACTCTGCTTTTATAAACTNATTTTTATAGATATATAAGAAAATCCTTTTTAATTTTTAGGCTGTCTCATCTTCAGTTTAGTAGACTCTGCTTTTATAAACTGGAATTTTAAAATGGTATCTGTTTCTCACTGTTTCCCAGGATTTAGAAACATTTACTAAATCTCCTTACATTTCATGGCAGTATTCAAAAGGAATATTTATTCCTGCTTACCAGGTTATAAGTAAACAAACAGATTGTATAACTAAAGCCTTGTCTGTCTGTGTCAGTAGCCCTGTTGTGTCTGACTCTTTTGTGACCCCATGGACTATAGCCCACCAGGCCCCTCCGTTAATGGAATTCGCCAAGCAAGAATATTAGAGTGGGTTGCCATTTCCTACTTCCCAACCGAGAGATCAAATTGCCAACATCCACTTTATCATAGAAAAACCAAGGGAATTCCAAGAAAAATCTACTTCTGCTTCATTGACTATGCTAAAGCCTTTGACTGTGTGGATCACAACAAACTGTGGAAAATTCTTAAAGAGATGGGACTACCAGATTATCTTACCTATCTCCTGAGAAACCTGTATGTGGGTCAAGAAGCAACAGTGGACTAGTTCAAAATTGGGAAAGGAGTACATCAAGGCTGTATATTGTCACCCTGCTTATTTAACTTATAGGCACTGTACATCATGAGACATGATGGGCTGGAGGAAGCACAAGCTGGAATCAAGATTGCCAGGAGAAATATCAATAACCTCAGATAAAGAGATGACACCACCATTATGGCAGAAAGTGAAGAACTAAAGAGCCTCTTGATGAAGATGAAACAGGAGACTGAAAAAGTTGGCTTAAAAGTCAACATTCAAAAAATAAAGATCATGGCATCCAGTCTCATCACTTCATGGCAAATAGAATAGGGAAAAAGTGGAAACAGTGACAGACTTTATTTTGGGGGCCTCCAAAATCACTGTGGATGGTGACTGCAGCCACAAAATTGAAAAATGCTTGCTCCTTGGAAGGAAAGCTATGTCAAATCTAGACAGGTATTAAAAAACAAAGACACCACTTTGCTGACAAAGGTCTGTATAGTCAAAGTTATAGTTTTTCTAGTAGTCATGTATGGTTGTGAGATGTGGGCCATAAAGAAGGCTGAGCACTGAAGAATTGATGCTTTGGAATTGTGGTGCTGGAGAAGACTTGAGAATCCCTTGGACAGCAAAGAGATCAAACCAGTCAATCTTAAAGGAAATCAACCCTGAATATTCATTGGGAAGACTGATGCTGAAACTGAAGCTCCAGTACTTTGGCCACTTGATGGGAAGACCCAACTCATTGGAGAAGACTCTGATGCAGGGAAAGACTGAAGGCAGGAGGAGACAGAGTCAACAGAGGATGAGATGGTTGGATGACATCATAGACTCAATGGACATGAAGAAACTTTGGGAGATAGTGAAGGCAGTCCATGGGGTTGCAAGGAGTTGGACAAGACTGAATGACTGAACAACATCCAGGTGTTATCTCATGGATCCTCTGGGTATTTTCTGAACAGGTATATATCTGTGATTTTCTATTGGCTCGGTTAACTCTTTTACAACTCTGTAAAGTTAAAAACTGTAGAAAATGAAGAGTTATGGAAATGAACCATGAACTACAACTGGTTTCTCCTGTAAAGAAAAAAAATGACTCTCTCTTTGTTTTTCACCCTATAGGTTATTAACCAATTTTACACATATTAGCAAATTCTTTTAAGCATTTCCAACTGTAGATAAGTTCTTTAAGTTCTCCCTTATACAATTTAACATCTTTTTAGATCTCTCATTCATTAGTTTCATGAAACCTTAAAAAAAAACCACTGTTGCCTATAGGGTTCAACCTTTAATCTCCAAAGAACTTTTTATTATCTGATTACAGTGATATATTCAAATCAATGGATTTCATTCTAGAAGCCATATAAAGTGTTTTTTGTTTTTTTTATCCAGAGGGGTCTTGGAACAATCTCTTCTTCCTATATGCAAATTGATTGCTCTGGTAGATTCCTTAAACATTCATTAAACTTGTCATAAAAATACCAGATCTTAAAAAAATATACCAGATGTTTTATAAAATTGTCTTTTCCAGGAACCATCAAGTCACAGATGTAGGCAATCAAAAATCATACTTCTAATCTTACCTGTACTCCAGGCTATAATGGCCCTAGCCAGTCAACATTTGTAAGTGGTGGGAAATCTAATATATAAAGTGCTAGATTTTATTTTATCTTGAGATCAAAAAAGTAGAGGAAGCTAGTCTATAGATCAAGAAAAAATGCAACACAGCAGAGAAGGTAGAACTGAGAGATAGAAAAGTACTATTTCACGGGTTCCTAAAGACTATTTCGGTTTTAGTCCTTTCCTAAAACTGACTCCATTCCAGGCTTCAGATCCATGAGGCACTTCAATATACTTATATTTGTCTGTATTTTGCTTACGTAGCTTAAGTTCATTCTGGTTACTTGTGACTAAAATCTCTTAATTGATAATTATATAATCACTTAACACATCATGAAAGGCACTTTAATATTTTCATTATATGGCTTTAGAATACAAATAGATGTCTAGAAGCTTTATGTAGGTGAATTCTTGAACTTAGGTAAATGCAAATTTACATTTGGAAAATACAATTTACATGTAACTTGTAATTTCAATGTTCAGTCAGTTTAGTTGCTCAGTAGTGTCTGACTCTTTGCCACCCCATGAACCGCAGTACGCCAGGTCTCCCTGACCATCACCAACTCCTGGAGTCCACCCAAACCCATGTCCATCGAGTGGGTGATGCCATCCAACCATCTCATCCTCTGTCGTCCCCTTCTCCTCCTGCCCTCAATCTTTCCCAGTATCAGGGTCTTTTCAAATGAGTCAGCTCTTTGCATCAGGTGGCCCAAGTACTGGAGTTTCAGCTTCAACATCAGTCCTTCCAATGAACACCCAGGACTGATCTGATTTAGGATGGACTGGTTGGATCTCCTTGCAGTCCAAGGGACTCTCAAGAGTCTTCTCCAACACCACAGTTCAAAAGCATCAAATCTTCGGCACTCAGCTTTCTTCACAGTCCAACTCTCACATCCATACATGACCACTGGAAAAACCAAGAGGAACTAAAAAGCCTCTTGATGAAAGTGAAAGAGGAGAGTGAAAATGTTGGCTTAAAGCTCAATATTCAGAAAACCAAGATCATGGCATCTGGTCCCATTACTTCATGGCAAATAGATGGGGAAACAGTAGAAACAATGTCAGACTTAATTTTGGGGGGCTCCAAAATCACTGCAGATGGTGACTGCAGCCATGAAATTAAAAGATGCTTGTTCCTTTGAAGGAAAGTTATGACCAACCTAGATAGCATATTGAAAAGCAAAGACAATACTTTGCCAACAAAGGTCTGTCTAGTCGAGGCTATGGTTTTTCCATCACCAATATCCGACTTATTTAGAGACCCAATCTCTTACCAATATTGATCCATGCAATTAAAAAACAGTTTCATAGTTAAGCATGAAAAAGCCATTTAAACTTTTAAGGTAAAACATTAGATCTTTATAATTTAGTGAGGTGTAAGAGGAAATGTATTTTGTCTTTGTCCTCAGTCCCTGGGTGAGCTTGTAACCAAAACTGTGGTGTGCCTGTTGCCACTCAAAAGCCAATAAAGAAGGAAGTTGGGTAGAAAACAATAAATGCTGGAGAGGGTGTGGAGAGAAGAGACCCCTCCTATACTGTTGGGAATGTAAATTGGTACAGCCACTATGGAGAACAGTATGAGGTTCTTTATAAACTAAAAATAAAGCTAACCATATGACCCTGTATTCCCATTCTGGGGCATATATCCAGAGAAAACATGATCTGAAAAGATTCATGCACCCCAATGCTCATTGCAGCACTGTTTACAATAGCCAACACGTGGAAGAAACCTAAATGTCTGTCAACAGAGGAATGGATAAGATGTGATATATACATATACAATGGAATTTTACTCAGCCATTAAAAAGAATGAAATAATGCTATTTGTAGCAACATAGATGAACCTAGAGAATGTCATACTGAGGGAAGTTAAGTCATACAGAGAAGGAAAAATATAGTGTATGACATCCTTCTATGCAGAATCTAAAAGAAATGATACAGATAAACTTACTTGTAAAACAGACTCAGACTTCAAGAATGAACTTACAGTTGCCAGGAGGAAGGGACAGTTAGGGAGTTAGGGATGGACATGCACACAATGCTATATTTAAAGTGGATAACAAATAAAGACCTATGCTATAGCACACGGAACTCTGCTCTATGTTATGTGGCAGCCTGGATGGGAGAGGAGTTTGGGGGAGAATGGATACATGTATATATATGGCTGAGTCCCTTCACTGTTCACCTGAAACTATCACAACATTATTAATCAACTATACCCCAATACAAAATTAAAAGTTTTTTTTTAATCACCTAAAAACAACAAGAAAAAATAAAAAGAACCATGTTTTGTGGAACGTTTGCTTTATTTTGGATGTTGGAAATGGCTGGGGGTGGGGGCAAGGAGGAGGGAGACACATATAAAGCCTGACTCGCCACAACCTGACCATCAGGGAGAAAGAGATTTTCTAGATAGAGAGGGCCACATGTAGAAACAGCAGTTAGCACTGACAGTCATGTGGTAGTCTGACCAGTGTCATCTTGATTGCTTTAAATACAGTTAATCTTCAGTTCCAGGGTCACTTTATTTCTATTTCCTTGAGACAAATTCTCAGAATTGTGGCAGTTTATGTCATGGCTACAGTCTGGTCATTTTGTAGTTAACTTCTTTCACCTGGTAGGGCTTTCAGACTATAATACAGCTCATAGGATATGGCTCAGAATACTTTCTATAGCTCTGGAGGAGGAACTAAAGGTTCTTGACTTTGCTCACTGATTAAACAGTTAGTGTTTTGTCCTGTTTGACCGCTTTTCTTTGCTTCTGCATTTTCTCACTTCTCTGATTAAATAAACTTTTTCTTCAGCTGAAGTTTCCCACAGACAACAGGCAGGCAAAGGACATGGGGGAGTGGGGGTGGTGGTGGGTAAGAACCATAAGGTCCTGCTTCCCTTTCTGGTTTTTTCCCCAATATTTGGTCATGCCTGCTCTAAGTTCATCAATTCCTTGGAATTTCCTGAGCAACAAAAGTATGTTATATTATTCCTAATGAGCTTCTTTCAAAAGATCAAAGTAGAGTTTGCTAATGAGGTGACAGCGTGGGACCCCTAAAGAGGCTCAGGATGGGGCTGATCACCAAAAAGACCAAGTAATTAGAGGGTACTGTTGTGGTCTAGAATGCTGCCCACAGCCCCTCCCCCCCTCCCATCCAACATATGTTGAAGCCCTTAACCATTCTCATGTGAGCATATTTGAAGCTTTGGACTTCAGAGAAGTAATGAAAGTTAAATGAAGTCATAAAGGTATGGTTCTAATCTAATAAAGCTGGTGTTTTTTAAGAAGAGACACCAGTGCCTGCTCTCTCCCTACGGTTATGCACAGACATGAGGCCAGGGAGAACACAATGAGAAGGTAGCAGCATATTACACAAACCAGGATGAGAGGCCTCACCAGAAACCAACCAAGATGGTACCTTGGTCTTAGACTTCTAGCCTCCAGAACTGTGAGAAAAAAATTTTCTGTTGTTTAAGCCACCCAGTTAAGCATTTTGTTACGGCGACCTTAGCTGTCTCACGCAGGTGGGAATTTCAGCCCCACCTGACATCTGGGGAGGAGAGGAAGGCTGAAGATTCTCCATAAAAACTTGAATGATGAGATTCAGGAGTTTCCAGATTACACACTGAACTATGCTTCCAAGGAACACACTGAAGTACTGGAGGGGTGGTGCATTGGGAGAAGTTATGAAACCCCTGTGTCTCTCCTTATACCTTGCTCTTTGCATTTCCTCCTTTGTAATAAACCAGTAAGAGTGTTTTATCTGAGTTCTGTGAGTCATTCTTGCAAATTATCAAACCTGAGGGCAGGGACATAGAATACCCAAATTTGTAACCAAAGTGCACAGAAGTGTGGATAGCCTGGGGATCCAAGATTTGTAAGTGGTGTTGAAAGTGAGCTACCACTTCAGGCAGAGTGGGCCAGAGTTCTTACACCTATGGAGTCTGATGCTAACTATTCTGCATTATTGTCAGAATAAGATTGAACTGTGGATGCCCAGTTGGTATCAGAATTGGAAAATAAGTGACATAAGAAATATCATCTGGTATAACATATTTTAGCAGTATTCAACATTTAGAATTACAAACAAATAGTAATTTGTAATAGTAACAGTAATTCACATTTGGTCCTTTCATTATTCCATCTTGATATTTTTCTGTGGTATCTAATAATGCAATCTAATGAAAATNCTTTATGCAGTTCAAAATCAAAACATGAATTTTTTTCCATCATAGTAAGTCAAATATACACTATTACATGAAATAATAAGACTTCTTGAAAAGAATATAAACAGATACATAAATTGAACAGATATGTAACACAGAATAAATTTATTTTTAGAATGTATGTGCATGAAATCAGATTGTAAATAACATACCAAAGGTTAACCATAGACCAACAGTCACATAAAAATAATTTAAGGGAAACTGTATTGATTTTTTAAAAATAAGGAAAGTGAAATGTGGGCTCAGAATTATGTGGGTTCAAAATTAAAAACTTCTATGTAACTTCTGGTCACTGTTTAAAGGGAGAATATGAACATCAAATTTTTGACTATTACTGTACAAGAGAGAAACCAAATGCTTTCCAAATTGCAGTAAAATTAATTCCTCTAATATAAGACTATTAAGTCTANTAAGTCTACAAAGTCACTGACAAGTTATTTAAATCCTAGAATATTTTCCCAATGTAAATTTTGGAACATTCTGAGTACTTTATAAACCTTCTTTTCTGTCTTTGGAAAACCACTGAAATTCCAAGAAATTTCTGTTGCTCTAATTTTCAGAGGTTAAAACAACAAACTAAATGTATTTTTCTAGGTTAATATAATTCAGGTACAATGTAACTAAAGGAAAACACATAGCTTTAATAAAATCAAATGCATTATAGAAAAGGCAAGTCATAAAGTTAAACAAAAGTAGAAAACTTGGGTTGACCCAAAAGTTCATTCAGGTTTTTTCATAACATTACAGAAAAAGCCAAACAAACTTTTTGGCCAACTGAATACTATTAGAATCAGTTATACAGGTTTAGTACAAGAGAACCTATGTTAAAATTTTCACTGGAAAAAAAACCTTAAAGCCCTTTCTCTTTCCTGGAGTTTAAATAGTAGATCATATTCTAATTACTCAAGAATTATGAATACGGTGATCTGGTTACTTTTTATACCTGCCAATGTGTTCACGGGCTATAATAAGCCTTTGAATTTGTGCTGTACCTTCATAAATCTGGAAGAAAAAAAAAGTAGGTTAAATATAGTTCATATGTAAGTCCTCAGAATTTTAAATAGTACTCTAAACTCCATTCTAATACTAAACTGAATCAAACCATACATATGGTCTATAATCTACAGTGATTCTGAAACCTGATATCCTGAAAACCATGAAAATACATAATTCTCTAAAGATTAGTTAAAATTGTTATAAGAACTCTACCAAAGTTTTGGAGGACAATCTTAAAAGGATATTGACTTTCAAAAAGTATTTGGGAAATCTAATGTTTAATGTTGCTGAAATATTTAACCAACTTTTTTGAGCTGTTTTAGCTAGTTGTTGCCTTCAGTCATTTCCTATTCTTACTCTCAAACCTGATTTTTACTTTTTGTTCCTAAGGAACTGAGTTGCTAATGAAAAAAGATCCTGGAAGGATTTGTTTTGTTCAGTTAAGTTATTCCTAGAAGACAGCCCTCACTTCCAGTTTAAACTTCTAACTATTTGTTCAGATGCCAGAGAAAAGTAAAAAGGTAATAATTATATATTCCAGGGAAGGGAGAGCATTATCAAATAAACTTGGAACTTTAGATAAGGCACAAATTATGGTCCTCAGTTTTTTCAAATCTACATTGAGGGGCTGTACTACCTAAATTTCTTTCTTTAACATTCTATGATTCTACCTCTGGATTTTAAATGACTAGATTTGTCAAATAATTTCCTGAGGGTTGAGGGAAGTAATGGAGGAAATATTGAGAAGCATGGCTTATAAATACTTAAGATACATGTGGCATGAGCATTTATATCTTATTTACTGAATCACTACTATCTCTTCACTACCATCTCTAAGTTTTCTTAACCATCAATTTAATTTAGAAGACAGAGTCATATCACATTCTCATGTTTTTTTACCTCCCAAATATGACCTCAAGAGTTGTCAGGTAAGATTCAAAATAAAATAATTTAATTAGTTTATGTGATATGTAAACTTTTAGGAGTGCAAAGAGTGTTACAACTAGCTAGCATGTTAAGAATCAAAGAAGGGTTATTCAGATAAATCTACATGTCTACACTATTTGCTTTGTTATCTGGCTTACTCAAGGCATTTACTTCAAAGTAACATTCTTCTTTGTGTTAATTAGTTCTAAAAATTTAGGCTCACAGCCACTTATTATGATGATTTATTATTACCTGTGAATAAAATGTTTAAATAATCAGAGATCTACCATATGATTTATGAATATTATATTTTTAAAAAATCAACCATAATCATTTTTAACATTACCTGATAGATCTTGGCATCCCTCATTAATTTTTCTACAGGATATTCAGTATTAAATCCATTGCCTCCAAAAATCTGAACAGCATCTGAAGCTAACTGATTTGCGATATCTCCAGCATATGCCTTTGCAATAGAGGCATAATAAGTATTTCGGTGACCAGAATCAACTTCCCAAGCTGCTCTCTGGTAACTCATTCTAGCTAGTTCAACTTTCATTGCCATTTCAGCCAGCAAAAATGATATTCCTTGGTGCTAGAATTAAACAGAAAAAAGTTTAAGGTATTTATTGAATAATTTAAAATTATTTCCCCTGAAACTTTTTTTAACTTTAATTTTAGACTTAAAAAGTTACACTCTGCTTCCTCCAGTGGTAACGTATTACAAAACCATAGTATATCAGTTAAACTATATGCCCTTATGGCAGAAAGTGAAGAGGAACTAAAAAGCCTCTTGATGAAAGTGAAAGAGGAGAGTGAAAAAGTTGACTTAAAGCTCAACATTCAGAAAACCAAGATCATGGCATCTGGTCCCATCACTTCATGGCAAATAGATGGGGAAACAGTGGAAACAGTGTCAGACTTTATTTTGGGGGGCTCCAAAATCACTGCAGATGGTGACTGCAGCCAAGAAATTAAAAGACGCTTACTCCTTGGAAGGAAAGTTATGACCAACCCAGACAGCATATTGAAAAGCAGAGACATTACTTTGCCAACAAAGGTCCATCTAGTCAAAGCTATGGTTTTTCCAGTGGTCATGTATGGATGTGAGAGTTGGACTGTGAAGAAAGCTGAGCGCCGAAGATTTGATGCTTTTGAACCGTGGTGTTGGAGAACTCTTGAGAGTCCCTTGGACTGCAAGGAGATCCAACCAGTCCATCCTAAATCAGATCAGCCCTGGGATTTCCTTGGAAGGAATGATGCTAAAGCAGAAACTCCAGTACTTTGGCCACCTCATGCGAAGAGTTGACTCATTGGTAAAGACTCTGATGCTGGGAGGGATTGGGGGCAGGAGGAAAAAGGGACGACAGAGGATGAGATGGCTGGATGGCATCACCGACTCGATGGACATGAGTTTGAGTGAAATCTGGGAGATAGTGAGGGACAGGGAGGCCTGGCGTGCTGCGATTCATGGGGTCCCAAAGAGTCGGACACAACTGAGCGACTGAACTGAACTGAATCGAATCAAGGGTACATTCTTTAGTGAAATGAATGAGGAAGTGGATATCTGCCGGGAGGAATAAACATAAAAACGACAACAAAAGGTCACTGTGGATGACAGAAGACCACTGCAAGTATTCTGGATTTTGATCTGAGTGTCATGAGAAGATACTGAAAGAATTTTGAGTATAAAGTGGTTAAAAAAAGGAGATATAAGTTTTCTTTCTAAGTATATCTTATTTCAGTCTCAAGTCCCAAATAGTATTTCTCCTCATTCATTTTCCCACCAAGACATGGAAATCATGGGGAAAAGATATTGCCTGCTAGCAATAATAATCAATACAAATGACAGTTACTCACAAGGGAGTCTTTCATATCATCCCAAACTACTCCAACTTTAACCTGGATAGAGGATTTCGGCAGTTATTGCCTACTATTAAGAGATTTTATCATCCTGTAATTTGTTATCGGTGTTCCTAGTTTTACTTTTTGATAAGAAAAAGTACCACCCTCTGTTTTTGTCAGTTTTCTTTACCCATAGCAAGTTAAGCACTAGAGGACAGTGACAGTGTTCTCTTGAAGAGAGAAGTGGTAGTAACAACAATGATAAACATGGGAGTGAACAGGAGAGCTATGATTAGAATACTACACTCAATAATGTCCCTTAAAACAGAACTAAAAAAGAAAATCTTTTTTTTTTTGAAGTAACAGACCAAAGCTATGTATAAATCAGCTGCTTAATATCTCCTTTGTTTAGCTTAGAAAAGTAGTAAGCAAAAACACACTTTCTATACTTAACAGTAAGAGCCCATGGAGGCAAAAATATCATTGTGCAGATAGTAAGAATACAAAACAGAATCTTTAGAGTCTGTAAGAAAAGGAACATAAAATATTCTATTTTGAGTTGAAAATAGCCAGAAGAATATCAGATAGTTGGTGAGAAGGACCTGAAAATGATGTTATCTGTTTATGATGAAACTAAACTAATATTTAATAATAAAACATACATTTCACTAATCTGTATACATATAGCTCTGGTGACATAAACTCTCTTTTGTCCATAAACACAAAGAAATGTCTGATTTAAAAACAAAACAAGGGGGCTTCCCTCGTGGCTCGGTGGTAAAGAATCTGCCTGCTAATGCAGGAGACATAGGTTTAATCCCTGGTCCAGGTAGATTCCACATGCCATGGAACAACTAAGCAAGTGTGCCACAAATATTGGGCCTGTGCTCTCGAGCCCAGGAACTGCAACTACTGAGCCCACGTGCCAACTGTTGAAACCTCTGCACTCCAGAACCTGTGCCACGCAACAAGAGAAGTCACTCCAATGAGAAGCCCGCTCACCACAACTAAGAGAGTAGACCCTGCTCACCACAACTAGAGAAAAGCTCGCAAGTATAGCAACAAAGACCTAACACAGCCAAAAAAATAAAGTTATTTAAAAAATAAAAGCAAAATAAAACAACTCAAGGGAAAAAAACAAATCTCCAAGGGCCTCCAAAAATTTAATCCTGATTAAGAAGCAATGACATGGGGAAGGAAAAAAAATAAGACTGAGATTTGAGTCTAATGTGATAGGAGCTGGAGTTTTAATGAACACAGAACAGGAGACAGGTGAGAATAAAAAAGATGAGGGGCTGAAACTGAGATTCTCTGCCTATAAGAACTTCTCTTTCCTAAGGAAGAACTAAAAGTCTCAGCTCATCAAGGCAAGAAGGCCACAAAGAAGCTTATTTCTTGCACAAGAATCTGTCTGGGAGATTTAAAAAAGGAATCTCTTTTAAGCATGTAATCAATGTATACAGCTGTGGTATAGGATTTCACAAGTGGAGAAATTCATGTGAAAAAAACAGCTCTAAGAATGCTGAAACCTCTGGGCTACCTGATAAAAAGTATAAAAAAGTCCGAAAACTGGTCTCCTGAATACTTCCACAATGCATTGAAGGAAACTAATGAATGCTGCTGCAGATAAGCTTATAAGCAAAAATCAAGACAGGAAAAAACTGGTCATAACAGAGAGATCAGCTGCAGTAGACCAAAACATTAGCCACCCTAAGAACTTGAAATAACAGAAAAAAAAATCAGAAAGTGACTATAACTGAAGTTTTATATAATTAAAGAGATAAAAAAGGATAAAGAAAAGCTATGTTGAAAAACCAGGCCACCATAAAAGAAAGGGTAGAAATGAAAAAGAACCAAACATAAATTCTATAAATGAAAAAAGTCATTAAATGGATTGAAGAGGAGATTAGATGTAGGGTTAAAAAAAAAACTGAAAAGCAAATCTGAGAAAGTTATCTAGATTACAGCAAAAATAAATTACATAATTGAGGTTGAGACACAGAAGTGTACTAATCCAAGTTTCATCTATAGACCATAAATTGTTACTGGACTGGTTCATGATACACAAAGTGAGAGTAAGCATTTGTAACAATTTGACAGTGTTGTGACATTCTTATATTTTATAAAAATAATGGTAACAGTTGACCGGATATTAAAACCTATCTTCTACCAGATAGTTCGAGAACCACTGACACATAGGGATAGAAATAGGGACTGTCCACTGTGCAATCAATAGTTACAGAAGGAGTTATAGAAGAGAATGCAGACAATGGGGAAACATAAATGTTTGAAAAGGTAAGATTAAAAAGTTCTTAAGAACTGCCTGACAATCCAGTGGTTAGGACTCCGAGTTTTCACTGCTCCAAGGGCCCAAGTTCAATCCATGGTTGGGGAATTAAGACCCCACAATACATGCTGCATGGCCAAAAAACAAACAACAACAAACAGTACTAAAATTGTTTATTTGATAAACAAGAAGACATGAGAAGTAACACGGATTAAGAGCATGAAGTAGAACCCTGGACCTATGATTTCTAAATTGTGTGTTCTTGGACAAATTATTTCTTCTAAGCTGCAGCTTCCTGGTCTTTAATGGAAATTGTATAAAATATGGTGGCTCAGAGGGTAAAAGCATCTGCCTGCAGTGCGGGAGACCGGGTTCAATCCTTGGGTCGGGAAGATCCCCTGGAGAAGGAAATAGCAACCCACTCCAGTACTTTTGCCTGGAAAATTCCACGGATGGAGGAGCCTGGTAGGATACAGTCCATGGGGTTGCAAAGAGTCAGACATGACTGAATGACTTCACCAGTGGAAATTGTAGTACAAACAAAAAAGAGTGTACTGGTGGAATTAGATAATACAGGCACTTAAATATTAGCTGTTCTTTTTCTTCTTAATTAACATAAATTCCAAAGCAGACAACAGATATTAATAGTAGCAGAGTCTAAAGAAAATCTACTCTTGGGACTTCCCTGGTGGTCCAGTGGCTAAGACTCCATGTTCCCAATGCAAGGGGCTGGAGTTCAATCCCTGGTCAGATAATTAGATCCTACACGCTGCAACTAAGACCTAGTGCAGCCAAACAAATTTTTATACACACACACACACACACACACACACACGCACACACACATATGTATGCAAATCTATTCTTAAAACCCATCCTGACACTTCTACTTCACATTATCTTCTTGTTACCAAAACAGAAACAAACTATGTTTTATTTAAAAGATAGTTTTCAAATATTAAGTGAAAAATGAATGGTTTTACATTTGAACAAAACAAGTATAGTATTATAATTACCTCTATAAGCAGCTTTCCAAAAGTTTTTCTTTCCAGGGCATACTTGGTAGCTTCATCCAAAGCTCTCTGTGCTAGTCCCACAGCAGCAGCTGCTACCTAGCATTACATTTTACAAAGCAGAAGTTCATGTTGTCTTTAAAACACACATATAATGGCTACTTGCCTAAAATCTAAGTTAAAGTTTGAGCAAAGAGAAGCTGACCTATACCTTAAGGCAATAAAGGGTGGGGGAAATGACAAGCATTTAAATTTATATTTTATATGAATTAAAGGTTAATGGAAGGCATTTGTAAGGCACAGGATCATAGCCTAGAGATAAATCATTCTTTCTGTTTAACAGGGGAAAGCTTCTCAGGGGAAATATTCCTAATGAGTGAGGCAAGAGGAATGAGTACACATCAGCAGGAATGATTAAATTAAATGTGAAACACTTCTTTATAAATCTAACAACTATAGTAATTTTGCTTTTACTAAAATAATTTCTGTAACAGCAAGAATGTTGAAGAATTCTTAGAAAAAAAATCCCTCCATCTTTAATAAAAGCAGATATTTAAAAAGAAATACAGACCAAGCAATGTTAAAATGAAACTATTCAATATAATAAATGAAAACTCCTATAAAGGTTATTAAGTCATCTTACTTACTGGTGGTCTGGTTTTATCAAATGCTCCCATTGCAATTTTAAAACCAGCTCCCTCACCAATTAGAACATTTTCCTTAGGCACTCTCACATCTTCAAAGACAATTCCTCTTGTATCTGAACATCGCTGGCCCATATTTAATTCCTAATAAGGAAAACAATATGTAGTATGAAACATATTTTGAGCTAGCATAAATTCTTGCTTTAAGCACTGTTAAAGACTTTAAGATTTTCTGCAATTGCCTATTTATTTGGAGGTGGACAAACTATGGTCTGCAATGCCTATTTTCTAAATATAGTTTTACAGGATGACAATCACACCTATTCATTTACATATTCTCTGTGGCTACTTTCTTGCTCCAATGGTAGAACTGAGTATTTGTGACAGAGACCATGTGGCCCTCAAAATCTAAAATACTTGTGTATGCTATCTTTGAAAAAAAAAGTTTGTGAAACTTTCATCTAAAACAATGTTTCACAAACTCTGAAACTGTTGACTACAAATTGTCACTTACCTGTCAATGACAAATGGCACTTGCTGAGAGCATCTGCCAGTGACTGAACAACAAGGGCATCGCCATTTGCCTCTGCAGAGATTTAACCCTGTGCTGCTGCAGCTGCTGACTTTACCTCCTGAGGGAGTTCAGGGTGGAATGAGGCACTCTGTGCTGCAGGGAATCTGGCAGAACAGGTCTTTAGACGTGTGCTGTGTGCTAAGTTACTCAGTCATGTCCGACTCTTTACGACCCCATGGGCTGGACTATAGCCCGCCAGGCTACTCTGCCCATGGGGACTCTCCAGGCAAGAATACAGGATTGGGTAGCCTATCCCTTCGCCAGGGTATCTTCCTGACCCAAGAATTGAACCCGGGTCTCCTGCACTGCAGGTAGATTCTTTACCAGCTGAGCTACCAGGGAAGCCCTGGTAAAGACCTACCAGTTCTTTAGATAGTTGGATATTTTCAAGAACTGATTTCATGATCCCACAGAGTCTCCTGGGAAATTTAACAGTCCTATTAAGACACTCCTCCTTCCCATTTCCCTCTGGTGGCTCAGACATTAAAGAATCTGCCTATAATACAGGAGACCTGGGTTTAAGCCCCAAGTCAAGATCTCATGGAGAAGGGAATGGCTAGAAAAATCACTAAATCCCTTCATGGTGACATTAGCTCCTTGGGACTAGCAGAAAACCTCTGTAAAGTAAGCACTTGATTGCACTGAACACCCCCTTCACCAAGATCTTATATATTGACGTTCCCTGATGCCTCTTTGGAGCTGTCTCTCAGAACTATCTGAGGTCTGGTCTCACAGGCTGCAGTCCTCGTTTTGCCCCAAATAAAACTTAACTCACAGCTCTCAAGTTGTTCATCTTTTTTCGTCAACAAAACCAATAGTAGTCTAAAGTTTACATGTACATATTACCCACAAAAACAAATTTCATTGTATGTTTGAAGACTATTTTTTTTTTACCATAAATGTCAGTAAAAGCATTTAACATAATTTGCTTTGGAACATTTAATTTTAGCTTAACTAATAGAGCTAGCAATGTACTGAGTAAAAGTTGAACTTCTATTAAGATTTATCTCCACCTCTGAGAATTAGGTGTTCTGAGATAGAATTTACATATAGAAAAATTAACTCTTTTAACATATACATTTCTAATAGTTTTGACAGATGTATATGTACTATCACCACAATGAAGATATTTCAGCACACCTAAAAGTTCCTTTGTACTCTCTTAGTCAATTCCCTTACTCTACTCCCAATCCCAAGAAATCACCAATCTGATTTCATCCATAAGTTTTTCCTTTTCCAGAATGTCATATAAATGGAATAAGGTGATCCTTCTGTGTCTGACTTCTCACTTAGCAAAGTGCTTTTAAGATTCATCTATATTGCTGCTGATCAGTATTTCAGAGTATCATTCCTCTAAATGGATGTACCATATATCCTTTATCTGCTCACCAGCTGATGGGCATCCCCCACTGTCCTGCCACTCCCAAGTTTTCAGTAATTATAAATAAAGCTGCTATAAACATAGGTCCTTGCTTTTATTCCTCTTGGATAAATATCTAGGAGTGCTGGGTATGTGGTAAGTGCATGTTTAACTTGATAAGAAATTGCCAGGGACATGAAAAGATACTTTTCATCACTAATTATTACAGAAATGGCAATGTAAACTACAATGTGTACCTCACACTGGCCAGAATGGCCATCATTAAAAAGTCTACAAATAAACTGACACAGCTACTATGGAAACGGTATGGAGATTCCTTAAAAAACTAGGAATAAAACCACTATATGACCCAGCAATCCCACTCCTAGGCATATACTCTGAGAAAACCAGAACTGAAAAAGACACATATATTCCATTGTTTGTTGCAGCACTGTTCACAATAGCTAGAACATGGAAGCAACCTAGATGTCCATCAACAGATGAATGAATAAAGAAGTTGTGGTACATATACACAATGGAACATTATTCAACCATAAAAAGAAACGCATTTGAGTCAGTTATAATGAAGTGGATGAACCTATAGCCTATCATACAGAGTGAAATAAGTCAGAGAAACATAAATATTGTATTCTAATGCATATATACGGAACCTAGAAAAATGGTACTGAAGAATTCATTTGCAGGGCAGCAGTGAAGAAACAGACATAGAGAACAGACTTATGGACATGAGGAGAGGAAAGGAGAGGGTGAGATGTATGCAGAGAGTAACCTGGAAACTTACATTACCATATGAAAAATAGATAGCCAAGGGGAATTTGCTGTATGTCTCAGGAAACTCAAACAGGGGCTCTGTATCAGCCATAGAGGGGTAGGGGGATGGGGAGGGAGATGGGCAGGAGGTTCAAAAGGGAAGGGATATATGTATACCTATGGTTGATTCATGTTGAGGTTTGACAGAAAACAACAAAATTTGGTAAAGCAATTATCCTTCAATTAAAAAATAAATAAATAAAAGTCTACAAATAATGCTGGAGAGGGTGTGGAGAAAAGGAACCCTTTTACACTGTTGGTGGGAATATAAATTGGTGCTACCACTATGGAAAGCAGTATGAAAGCAAAAATGTTAGTCATTCAGTTGTGTCTAATTCTTTGCAACCCATAGCCCACCAGGCTCCTCTGTCCATGGAATTCTCCAGGCAAGAATACTGGAGTGGGTAGCCATTCCCTTCTCCAGGGGATCTTCCAGACCCAGATATTGAACTTGGGTCTCCTGCATTACAGGCAGATTCTTTACCATCTAAGCCACCAGGGAAGCCCAGAAAACAGTATGGAGGTTCTTCAAAAAAACAAAAATATGGTTACCATATGATCCAACAATTCTACTCCTGGGCATATACCCAGACAAAACTATAATTTGAAAAGATACATGTACCCCTATGTTTCTAGTGGCACTATATACAATAGCTGAGACATGAACCCAACCTAAATGTCCATCAACAGATGAATGGATAAAGAAGACGTGGTATATATATACAATTGAATGTTCCTCAGCCATAAAAAGAATGAAATAATGCCATTTGCAGTAACTTAGATGGTCCTAGAGATTATCCTACTAAGTGAAATAAGTTAGAAAAAGAAAGGCAAATACAATATGGTATCACCCTATATGTGGAATCTTGGAGTAGGAAATAACACAGCACTCCAGTATTCTTGCCTGGAAAATCTTATGGACAAAGGAGCCTGGCAGGCTATAGTCCATGGGGGTCACAAGAGTTGGACATGACTGAGCACATAAGTGCAATCTAAAATACAAGACAAATGAACATATCTACAAGACAGAAACAGACTCCCAGACACATAGAACAGACTTGTGGTTACCAAGGTGGGTGGTGAGGGAGGGAAGGATTGAGAGTTTGGGATTAGCAGATGTAAACTAATATATCCAGAATGGATAAACAACAAGGTCCTACTATATAGCACAGGGAACTGTATTCAATATCCTGTGATAAACCATAATGGAAAATAATATGAAAAAAATATATATATATAACTGAATCACCCTTCTGTACAGCAGAAATTAACCCAACATTATAAATCAACTATACTTCAATTAAAAACNCAACTATACTTCAATGATATATATATATATATATATATATATATATATGAAAAAAGAAATTGCCAAGATAGTTATTTCCCCTCAATGATTTGTTTTAAAAATTTTCAAACCAACAGAAGAACTGCAAGGAGTAAAATGAATACCTATATACGTTTGCTTAGATTCACCAATTCTGGCACATTTGCTTTATTTCTGTGTTTTGTGTGTGTGTATAACTATTACCTATTAGCATTATTTGTTGAATTATTTGAGAGGAAGTTGTAGATATCATGACCCTTCTTAAGAAAAAAATATAATCTGGTTTTTAATAAGCAGCAAGAGAAGCAGGAGCAATGAGAATATAGACAAACTGTAAACATAAAGAATTGTATATGTATACAAATTGTATACAATTTGGCCACTCTTTCAAATGACTTGAAATGACTATTCTCAACTTAAAAATCTTCAGGAAGGATTATTTTACCTGATAACATCAAATGCAGCTTTACATTTATTGCAACTTAATACAAACAAAATGTTTTCAATAAAGGAAACTGAAATTAGTAATTTTTAAATTTATAGTTAAAACAATATTGGAGGCCTTGATCACTATAAGTACACACTTACCTTTCTTCCAATCTGTATTCCTGGGGTGTCTGCTTCCACAATAAAGCCAGTAAAGGCTTTACTAGCAGAAGCCTTTGGATCCGGATCAGAACGAGCCAATAAAAAATACCTAATAAACATGATGGTAAAGATAACGGCATCAGCAGACAACAACATACAACATATGATGACTCCCATCTCAGTTAATCTTCCCAACAATCCCAATTATTATTACTCCCATTTTATAGAAGAAATGAAGCATCAGAAAGATTTAAACGCTTGCCCAGGTCATAATCTTATGTGGCAGAGCTAGTATTTCAACCCACATCTACTTCTTTCCCAGAAAGATTTAAAAATGCAACATGAGGAGAAAAGGCAAAAACATCCAAATATCCATGTAACCCATGTTCTAAATAGCCTGGAATAAGAGAACTTTTTAAAATTCCTTAAACAACAAATTTATTTTCTGTGCTTAAAACTAATAAACTATCACTCATTCTACAGTTTTACTTAATAGTTTTAAAAAAATAGTAAAAACTCCTTTTCCAGTTTCAAATTTTACCTAATTTGTCTTATTACATGATGAGTTGTACTTAATGAATTCTTACAGTTGTGAAAGTTTCTAGTCCCATTATTTGATTTCTCTCACTTGTTACATTGTAATCATTTCTTCACTTTTTTATTACTTGGTGATATTATGATAACTCAGAAATAATAATATCTGCTGCTGCTGCTAAGTCGCTTCAGTCATGTCTGACTCTGTGTGACCCCGTAGATGGCAGCCCACCAGGCTCCCCACGTCCCTGGGATTCTCCAGGCAAGAACACTGGAGTGGGTTGCCATTTCCTCCTCCAATGCATGAAAGTGAAAAGTGAAAGCAAGGTCGCTCAGCTGTGTCCAACTCTTCGCGACCCCATGGACCGTAGCCTACCTGGCTTTTCCATCCATGGGATTTTCCAGGCAAGAGTACAGGAGTGGGATGCCATCGCCTTCTCCAACAATATCTAGCACTCCATAATATTGAACACTCATAAAGTGATGGACATATTTAAAATAGACAGTAAACGCTCAGGAATAATGCTTTTCTTGCCAAAAAATAATGCTGAAAGAGCACATATATATATATATATATATATAAAATCAGAATTTTTGCAGACAAGGAAAGATAGTCCATTTTAGTTCATTATTCCAATCAGCAGAGAGAATTTCCTCTGTAAGTTTCTATTTATATACTTGTAACGATGAGTAAATACATTTTTCCCATGACAACTTACATATTGGATAGAACCACTATTGAAATGCTTGTCCTTAGGCTGAGCTATACTCTACATTTGTCTCACTTTCACCCATTTATTCTAAACTGGCTTTCTGAAGGAAATGTATGAACATAGTCTTCTTTGTATGAGACATTATCTCAAAAATTTTTAAATTCTTCCAATACAAATCTAATTCCTTTATTCTTTACAGCACATGTTTTCTGCCTTCACCCAATGAAGAACATTTACTTGCTTTTGAATTTATTCCATTTTGTCAATGCCTGTCTTAAAAAGTGTTTCCTAGTATTGCTGCCATTTTTTCCTGTTTGTTTCACGCTATACTTCAGCAAGAAACTACATTCACTTCTTAAAGGCAGATATATCGGACGGTTGATTCCTATTGACCCTTTTTTCATATTTTTTTTCACAAATAGTGCTATCAAATATATTTTCCTTCAACATTTTATATTTATACAAGTGATTTTATGACATTCTGTTGAACTTTATGTCACTATTTTTGAACTTACATATTCAGGCCTTTTAGATTTTATTAAAGTAAAATTCTGTCCACTCTAAAAGAAAATGGTTATTAGAGAAATGTGCTATACCAGTGACTTTCCTTTTTCCCTCAAAGTCTTAGGGGAATGGTTCCAAGGAGGTTCTGGTGCAGAGTATGGAGAGTAGGTGTAGTGAGCCAAGCAGATGAAGCTCTAGCTTTCCTAATAAGATTCAACTAGAGCAGCTGTTTTTGTTTTATTTTACTTTACAAATTAAACTTCTGAGACAATTTGAAGAAATAGCTCAGGACTTAGAACTTTTGAAAATTACTCAATTATTTATAATCTTTTATGGACCATCCAGTTCCGTGAATAAAACTTATCCTAATTGTGATGGTTTAATAACAAAGGAAAGGAGAGAGGGGGAGATTCTGAATATAAGGTAATGAAGAAACAATGTACAGAGATGTTTTAAACAACATACCAATTAGCTTTTCCTCCATTGGTTATCCACATCTTCTGACCATTAATAATATACTCATCTCCTTTCTTTTCTGCTTTGGTTTTTATACCAGCTACATCAGAGCCTGCTACAGGTTCTGTTACACAATAGGCCTTGAATATATGGAAAAAAGGAAATAAATAAATGTTAATTATTAAATTATGAACATTTAGAACCAGAAAGGTATCTTATTTTTTGTCAATTTTAAATATTTTCAAATATGTAAAAATAAAATATTCTTACAGAATCAAATTCTTTAAATGTAAAAACATTTAATATGTAATTTAAAACAAGATGTAGGATACCAATTATTGTTTCTCAGTTGGTAAGTCATGTCCAACTCTTTGCAACCCCATGAACTGCAGCACACTAGGTTTCCCTGTCCTTCATTATGAAGAATACCAATAATCTATGTCAAAAATTAAAATGTTAGGTATCTTCAACCAAGTTAAATTCAATTTCACATGAACTCATTCATTCAAACATGTACTGAGTAGTATCTACTATTTACCAGATTATAAAAGAGGAAATGAAAATATCTTGTCTTCAAAATTTTTACAATGTAACAGTAGACATGAACACTATAGAATACTATACTGTAATTACATATTTAAGTATTACAGTCATATATAAAGGGCTTAAAAAAATTGGTTTAGTTTTAGGGTGTCCAGAAAGCTTCCAGAGGTGATGCTTAATTTAAGTCTCAAAAAATGAAAAGGAATACTTAAAGGATAATCAGATTCTATAACATGTATACAGATTCTATAGCATGTAAAGGAATGGTAGAAAATTAATCTGGGAGGAAAGGAAGGGAACAGATGACAAAAAACACTTTTATTACACTGAGTTAAATTTTTATCTGGTAGAAAGAACAAGAGCCTCTTAAGGTTCTTCAACAGAGGTGTGACAAGATGTAAACAGTAATGGATAAAGGGATAAGTTCAGTTCAGTTCAGTCACTCAGTTGTGTCCGACTCTGCCACCCCATGGACTGCAGCACTCCAGGCCTCACCATCCATCAACAACACCTGGATTCTACTCAAACCCATGTCCACTGAGTCAGTGATGCCATCCAACCATCTCATGCTCTGTTGTCCCCTTCTCCTGCTACCTTCAATCTTTCCCAGCATCAGGGTCTTTTCAAATAAGTCAGCTCTTCAAATCAGGAGGCCAAAGTATTGGAGTTTCAGCTTCAGCATCAGTCCTTCCAATGAATATTCAGGACTGATCTCTAGGATAGACTGGTTGGATCTCCTTGCAGTCCAAGGGACTCTCAAGAGTCTTCTCCAACATCACAGTTCAAAAGCATCAATTCTTCGGCACTCAGCTCTCTTTACAGCCCAACTCTCACATTCATACATGGATGTATGGACTAGTGGAAAAACCATAGCCTTGACTAGGCAGACCTTTGTTGGCAAAGAAATGTTTTCGCTTTAATATGCTATCTAGGTTGGTCATAATTTTTCTTCCAAGGAGCAAGCATATTTTAATTTCATGGCTGCAGTCACCATCTGCAGTGATTTTGGAGCCCCAAAAATAAAGTCTGACACTGTTTCCACTGTTTCCCCATCTATTTGCCATGAAGTGACGGGACCAGATGCCATTATCTTAGTTTTCTAAATGTTGAGCTTTAAGTCAACTTTTTCACTCTCCTCTTTCACTTTCATCAAGAGGTTCTTTAGTTCTTCTTCACTTTCTGCCATAAGAGTGGTGTCATAGGCATATCTGAGGTTATTGATATTTCTCCTGGCAGTCTTGATTCCAGCTTGTGCTTCATCCAGCCCAGTGTTTCTCATGATGTACTCTGCATATCAGTTAAATAAGCAGGGTGACAATATATAGCCTTGACGTACTCCTTTTCCTATTTGGAACCAGTCTGTTGTTGTTCCATGTCCAGTTCTAACTGTTGCTTCCTGACCTGCATACAGATTTCTCAAGAGGCAGGGATGGTGGAAGGCATACAGATTTTCCAAGAGGATAAAGGGTGGAAGGGTGAACAATGGGTTGCTGAAGTTCATTCATGTTTACTGGGTGACGGGAACTGTGAATAAAAGGCCTAAAGACACAAGTTCCTCACCCTTAAGGAACTTAGTCCAAAGAGAGAAATCTTAACAGTTCATTTTAATTCAAAGTACTAAGGGACCATAAGGACATCAGAAATGACTACTTAGACCTATAGAAGGGTGGGAGGTGAGTGATAAGGAGGGTAATAAAAATACTTTTGGAGAAGATGCAATGAATACTCATTGGAGGAGATAAGTCTTGAAGGACAAATAAATGAGGCAAGCAGATCTAGGCACAGAAGAATGAAATAGCATTGTGCAGGGCAAAGGACTAGTAGTTCAGGTGTTGTTCAGTCAGTAAGTCAGGTACGACTCTTTGCAACCCCATGGATTGCGCACGCCAGGCTTCCCTGTCCTTCAGTATCTCCCAGAGTTTGCTCAAATTCATGTCCATTAAGTTCAGTTCGGTTCAGTCGCTCAGTCGTGTCCAACTCTTTGTGACCCCATGAATCGCAGCACGCCAGGCCTCCCTGTCCATCACCAACTCCCGGAGTTCACTCAGACTCACGTCCATCGAGTCAGTGATGCCATCCAGCCATCTCATCCTGGGTCATCCCCTTCTCCTCCTGCCCCCAATCCCTTCCAGCATCAGAGTCTTTTCCAATGAGTCAACTCTTCGCATGAGGTGTCCAAAGTACTGGAGTTTCAGCTTTAGCATCATTCCTTCCAAGGAAATCCCAGGGCTGATCTGATTCAGAATGGATTGGTTGGATCTCCTTGCAGTCCAAGGGACTCTCAAGAGTTTTCTCCAACACCAGTGTTCAAAAGCATCAATTCTTCAGCACTCAGCCTTCTTCACAGTCCAACTCTCACATCCATACATGATTACTGGAAAAACCATAGCCTTGACTAGACGGACCTTAGTCGGCAAAGTAATGTCTCTGGTTTTGAATATGCTATCTAGGTTGGTCATAACTTTTCTTTCAAGGAGTTAGCGTCTTTTTATTTCATGGCTGCAATCACCATCTGCAGTGATTTTGGAGCCCCCCAAAATAAAGTCTGACACTGTTTCCCCATCTATTTCCCATGAAGTGATGGGACCAGATGTCCATTAAGTAGGTGATACTATATCTAACCATCTCATCCTCCATCACTCCCTTCTCCTTTTGCTTCTATGTCTTCCAGGATCTGGGTCTTTTCCAATAAGTCAGCTTTTGGAATCAGGAAGCCAAAGTATTGGAATTCTAGCTTAAGCATCAGACTTTCCAATCAATATTCAAGGCTGATTTCCTTTAGGACTGACTGGTTTGATCTCCCTGTAGTCCAAAGGACTCCTAAGAGTCTTCTCTAGCACCACAATTCAAAGGCAGCAATGGATTTTTTTTTAAATCAATTATTTAAGTCCAGCCAAAAAGAATGTCTAAAAGATAAGTCCAAGTAGGAAGGTAAAGGTCAGATCTAAACATAAATCATACAGATCATAGCATTAGCACTGTTGATTTATATAAAACTTACTCTTGACTTAAATTGCCAAATCAGTCTCCCCATTGGTGTTAAGGTTTGGTATACTCACTGAATAGCCTATTAAGTCTCCAGTTCCGGGCTTTACCTCTCCCTTGACCTTTACCCTCTTACATGGATTTATCTATTAGACATTCTTCTTGGTAATAAATACCTTAAGAAATGTGTCCCAAACAAAATTATTTTCTGTACACTCTTCAGAACTACTTCTTGTCTGCTGCTGCTGCTAAGTCGCTTCAGTAGTGTCCGACTCTGTGCGACCCCATAGACGGCAGCCCACCAGGCTCCCCCACCCCTGGGATTCTCCAGGCAAGAACACTGGAGTGGGCTGCCATTTCCTTCTCCAATGCATGAAAGTGAAAAGTGAAAGTGAACTCGATGAGTCGTGTCCGACTCTTAGCCATCCCATGGACTGCAACCTACCAGGCTCCTCCATCCATGGGATTGTCCAGGCAAGAGTACTGTAGTGGGATGTCATTGCCTTCTCCAAGGCTATAATCTATGGGGTCACCAAAAGTCAGACGTGACTGACCATGGTATCTAAAATGAGAGTGATGAAGCCATTCTACTCTGTACCTATCATACCATGTTAGAGTACTATATTTAACTCTATGATATTTTGAGTCAACTTTAAGAAGGTGATAAGACTTTATTGTGAAAAAAAGATGAGAAAAACTGGCTCTAATTAGCTTAGAAAAGATAAGATTCACATGATAGCCGTAATAAAATAGCTGAAGGGTTATATAGGCAAGGGAAAGAATTTCAGTTGATAGGAGAAAACGACTATGAAATTATTCAGACTTACTGAACACCTATTATGGTATCAGGCGGTGAAATGATAAAAAGAAATGACACAATCCTTTTCCACAGGAGCATATAATCTAAAAAAGCTTTCTAATGGTCAGAGATACTCCCAAATGCAGCTGCTTCAGGAGCCTGTGACTCCCAGATAGGAAGACATGAGCTAGATGGCCTTTTCACAGATATGTGATAGAGCAAATTCAGATGACACATAAAGTTAACTAGATTACTCTCCCACCTGGAGATTCAAAGATGTTTTCACCATCATAACAACAACAAAAAAGTATTATACAAATGAACTGTTCAGAAAAAATAATGTTTCAAAATACCAAAATTTTAAGTATTGATAACTTTGGAAATTTTTTCCTTAAAATGTGCTATTAGACATTTCTCTGGTTTATAACGTATAGTTTTTAGAGCTTATGAAGTGTATGGGTTTGTGTTTCTATACAAAATGGATAGTTTTTGTCTATTTGATTGCCACAGAGTAATTTTATGTTTTTTCGGCAGAAGCCACTTTTCTTTCCATTGCAACTTGTCTTCATTCAGTTCAGTCCCTCAGTCGTGTCCGACTCTTTGCGACCCCATGAATCACAGCACGCCAGGCCTCCCTGTCCATCACCAACTCCCAGAGTTCACTCAGACTCACGTCCATCGAGTTCGTGATGCCATCCAGCCATCTCATCCTCTGTCGTCCCCTTCTCCTCCTGCTCCCAATCCCTCCCAGCATCAGCGTCTTTTCCAGTGAGTCAACTCTTCTCGTGAGGTGGCCAAAGTACTGGAGTTTCAGCTTTAGCATCATTCCTTCCAAGGAAATCCCAGGGCTGATCTCCTTCAGAATGGATTGGTTGGATCTCCTTGCAGTCCAAGGGACTCTCAAGAGTCTTCTCCAACACCACAGTTCAACGCATCAATTCTTCAGTGCTCAGCCTTCTTCACAGTCCAACTCTCACATCCATACATGACCACAGGAAAAACCATACCCCTGACTAGACGGACTTTAGTTGGCAAAGTAATGTCTCTGGTTTTGAATATGCTATCTAGGTTGGTCATAACTTTTCTTCCAAGGAGGAAGCATCTTTTAATTTCATGGCTGCAGTCACCATCTGCAGTGATTTTGGAGCTCAAAAAGATAAAGTCTGACACTGTTTCCAGTTTCCCCATCTATTTCTCATGAAGTAATGGGACCGGATGCCATGATCTTCGTTTTCTGAATGTTGAGCTTTAAGCCAACTTTTTCACTCTCCTCTTTCACTTTCATCAAGAGCCTTTTTAGTTCCTCTTCACTTTCTGCCATAAGGGTGGTGTCATCTGCATATCTGAGGTGATTGATATTTCTCCCAACAATCTTGATTCCAGCTTGTGTTTCTTCCATTCCAGCGTTTCTCATGATGTACTCTGCATATAAGTTAAATAAGCAGGGTGACAATATACAGCCTTGACGTACTCCTTTTCCTATTTGGAACCAGTCTGTTGTTCCACGTCCAGT
>SJYQ01004285.1:92646-166760 GCA_006410935.1 Redunca redunca
AAATACCATTTATAACTAATAAGATAATTACAAATACTCTTATCAGTACATTAAGTTCTTCTAACCATCTCTCTATGCTACAATTTTTTAGTTTGTTTCTAACATTTTATACATTACAAGAAAATAACCTGGATGTTTCACACAATTCTTAGATAATATTGAAATTTAGCCTTCTAAGAAACTTTCATTTGTTGAAACAAATTAAGTAGGAAATACATATAAATGTCTTTTATTAGTTTGCTTGAAATTTAGGCCCTGAAATAAACTTAAAATATTTTCAAATATTACTTTCTATTCTTTTAGACTGATTCTCACAGGTAACTCAAAACTAATAACCATTTACTATGTTTCAGTATCACAATCAGACCCTAGACTGAAATCTGTTTGACTAATACCCCAAAGAAAGAAAAAATCCTTATGTAAAGTCACTTTCAAAATAAAAACTCAGTATGCATGTGTGTAAAATGTATGAAAATATCTTTTTTAAAAAAATCTAATTTAAAAATTAGTTGAGTAACTCTCAGAAAATTAAAATCTACAACTCTCCTTCTGAAGTCACTCAGTCATTCAACAGTTATCTTGTCAGTCATATTAATTTCCTATTAGTTAAATAAACTATTAGTTCAAACACCTAGAATTATATATTTGATCTGAACTTCCTGACACACAACTACTCAGTTCGAGAGCTCCAGAGTGCTCCATTAAGTAGATATTTCTTGCCTGGAAATAAGTTAGAGGATTCTTATGATACTTTTCTGGCATCCTAGAAACATCATAAGTAGGTTTCTTTTTACTGGAAACAGGCAATAGAATAATTTTATGAAACTTTTTGGCATCCCAGAAACACTACTGTACTTAAACATGTTGCTTTTGTCTTAACATGTTATATAGCCCAATGTATATATACAGACTGAAAAGGAAAAAAAGCATGCTTATTCCTTTCTTCTTCTATTTTTATTCCTTTCTTAAATGTGAAATAAAGTAGCTGCTGCATATACTCACACACATTAATGGCTCCTCAGTCATTCTCCCCAAATATTTCTTTTGTTGTTGATCATTTCCAGCAATAATAACAGGCATTTGCTGTCAACCAAAGGAAAATGACATTAAAAAAGCAAGATATTTTAAAATGAGGTATGTCAATTCTTTATTTCTGGCCTCACTGCACAGCTTATGGGGTTTTAGTTTCCCAACCAGGGACTGAACCCAGGCACTCGGAGCAGTGAAAACTCAGAGTTGAAACCACTGGACTTCCGGGGAATTCCTAGTAAATTCAAATATAACACTATAATTCAAAACAAGACAACTATTTTTCCCCAAGTGTAAGCCCAAAGAAATGGCCTTTATTCTGCCTCTAAGTCAGAGAGCTAACACCACAAGGATATAAATCTGTTAATCCAAGTATGTACATAAAACTAGTAAAATGCACAGATAAATAATTAAATTTATAATAAATGACATGGTACGTATGATCAGGTCTCCTAAGACTTATCCACTAAACTTCAGCATTGCCAGCAGTGGCAGCAAGTCATCCCAATCCTTCTCCTCAATGACCTTATCTAAGAATTGCCACTGAAGCCACAGCCAAGTGTACAGTTTCCCCACAAGGACAGGCAGGACTCCAAGTACTAACGACAACAGGGTCAGAACAATCAACTCATGGAGTAAAAATCCAGGCTCCACTGCACAACCTTGTGTTTTTTTTTTTTTAGAAGAAAACTGTGTTCCACCAACTAACCTAACCTAGCAGGATTTTTTCATTAACCACAGCTCGGTTAGCCAATTAATTTTCTAAATAACTTACCCCTAGAGAATTTGCTTCAATAGCAGTCTGAACCCCTGTACATCCATAAGCCAATTCTTCAGAAATAAAACAGCTATCAAAAGTTCCAAGTCCAAGACCTCCTACAATATCAAAATGTTTTAAGAGCCCATTGTAATACATAGCATATCTCAACAGAAATTAAGGCAAATTATTTAAATGACTTGCAATATAACAATTAGGTTAACTTAATCTTAAAAGCAAATTTACAAATACAATATCTATAACACAAGAAACTAAAAGATTTTGGGCCAGTACAGTAACAAAGTATACTTTGCTATATAAAGCTAAAATTAGTTTTAAAATTTCAAAAAGCTCTCTTACTATTTGTAATATGGACCTGTCTTCCTGCTTCACCTTGATTTTGTAAAAATTTGATTCAACTTTGCTAAAAGTTTGACCCTTTGAGGAAAGGAGTGAAAGGAAGTCTCAATTAAATGTAAAATTGAAAGTACAATCTAAAAGCAACAATTCAACCAACCCAGACAGAGAATTAACAAGAATTAAGTTAACATTGTGATTTAATCACTAGGTTAACAGTTAACATTGCGATTTAATCACTAGGTCGACTCTGATTCTTACGACCCCGTGGGGTGTAGCCTGCCAGGTTCCTCTGTCCATGGAATTCTCCAGGCAAGAATATTTGAGTGGGTTGCACTTCCTTCTCCAGGGATGTTCCTGACCCAGGGATTGAACTTGAGTCTCCAGCATTGCAGGCAGATTCTTAACCATCTGAGCTACCAGGGAAACCCCACTTTGGAACCAGTTATAAAGAAGGAAGAATGCCTCTGATTGTTGAGTACAAGGCTTCTAAAAGCAGGCAAACATTGAAGTCTATACAGGGGCTGCTGCTGCTAAGTCGCTTCAGTGGTGTTCGACTCTGTGCGACCCCATAGACGGCAGCCCACCAGGCTCCACCGTCCCTGGGATTCTCCAGGCAAGAATACTGGAGTGGGTTGCCATTTCCTTCTCCAATGCATGAAAGTGAAAAGTGAAAGTGAAGTTGCTCAGTCGTGTCCGACTCTTTGCAATCCCATGGACTACAGCCTATCTGGCTCCTCTGTCCATGGGATTTTCCAGGTAAGAGTACTGGAGTGGTTCGCCATTGCCTTCTCCACTATACAGGGGCACACACAAACCGTTTAATAGTGACAAATATTTGAAAGAACGACTGAATAGAGTTTTATAGTTTTCTTGTTCATATGCATGCTAGGATTAAAAATGTAAAGAAAGCTTACCACAACTTTCTGGAATGTGTGTATTCATTAAACCAAGCTCCCAGGCTCTTTTAATTAATGGGACAGGGTACTGAAAGAAATATAATAATAATAGAGAAAAAAAGTTATATTTAAAATCTACTTATATTTAAAATCTTGTAAAATTTGTCAAAGACTTTCACTCCTTAAAGTGCATATACCTACCTCGCCGGTTTTATCATATTCTGCAGCAACTGGAATTATTTCCTCCCTGGCAAATTTACGAGCAGTAGCTTGAAATTCTTTCTGTTGTTCAGTGAATTCTAAGGGAAAGTTATTTTTAAAATATTTAAATAGGACAATGAGTTGAGAAAATGAAGTCAGTATGTGCTGCTGCTGCTAAGTTGCTTCAGTTGTGTCCGACTCTGTGCGACCCCATAGACGGCAGCCCACCAGGCTCCCCTGTCCCTGGGATTCTCCAGGCAAGAACACTGGAGTGGGTTGCCATTTCCTTCTCCAATGCATGAAAGTGAAAAGTGAAAGTGAAGTCGCTCAGTCGTGTCCGACCCTTAGCGACCCCATGGACTGCAGCCTACCAGGCTCCTCCGTCCATGGGATTTTCCAGGCAAGAGTACTGGAGCAGGGTGCCATTGCCTTCTCTGAGTCAGTATGTAGATATTTATGATTATAATGGAGACTTTCACCTTTGATAGCCAGAAAGTTACAACGCAATGTGCTTTCAGACTACTCAAGATTTCACTGTACCATATAATTAAATCTATGTCAATATTAATGCCAAAAAGGTAGGTAAGATTTCTCACTTTTACAAATGAGTAACAGATACAAACAAGTTTTTCTCTTCCCAGTATTAAAGTAAAAACAATTTTTCTGATTCTTAACTCCAAAGCAGAATCATCATATGTTTACTAACACTGAAATGAAACTAGTATGTAAGACATATCCTGAGCTCAAGAATCAATCTAATTAGGGAGGTAAGACATGACCAGTGACCATACACCAATAAAACTTGTACAAAATATCATAAGAATACCATAACTTCAATTTTACTCCTTTAAACTCAGATAACTTAAGTTTACAAAGGAGCCCAAAGCAACTGACAAAAGTGGTGGGAAGGCTTCTTAAATTAATGAAAGAAATAGGGTGGCTGGACCAAGCACAGAAGCCAATTACTACTGATTTTTTTCAATTCCACACTAACATGCAGTTTTATTATAGTTACATCCAACATTAAAGGATAGGTAAAATTTAAGAGCGATACATGATGTTTGGGGTAAGAAGAATGAAAGAAAAGACAGAAAGGTAAGAATGAAAAATAAGAATGTTTAGGACTATAGCAATAATTTGTATAGGGATGTGTGAAATAAAATATAAAAGACATTAGAAATTTGGTATTCAAAAGCCTAAAATCAAATCTCTCATTTTACAGATAAAATGCAGAGTTCCAGAGAATACCAAGAAGAGATAAGAAAGCCTTCTTAAATGAACAATGAAAAGTAGAGAAAAACAATAAAATAGGAAAGACTAGAGATCTCTTCAAGAAAACTGGAACATTTCATGCAAGGATGAGCATGATAAAGGACAAAAATGGTAAAGACCTAACAAAAGCAGAAGAGGTGGTAAGAATACATAGAAGAACTATACCAAAAAGGTCTTAATGACCCAGATAACCACAATGGGGTGGTCACTCACCTAGTCAGACATCCTGGAGTGTGAAGTCAAGCAGGCCTTAGGAAGCATTACCACCAACAAAGCTAGTTGAGGTGATGGAATTCCAGCTGAGCTATTTCAAATTCTAAAAAATGATGCTGTTCAAGTACTGCACTCAATATATCAACAAAATCTGGAAAATTCAGAAGTGGCCACAGGACTGGAAAAGGTCAGTTTTCATTCAAATCCCAAAGAAAGGCGATGTTCAAACTACCATACAATTGCATTCTTTCTGCAGTGTAAGGTTATGCTCAAAATCCTTCAAGCTAGGCTTCAGCAGTACATGAACTGAGAACTTCCAGATATTCAAGCTGGATTTAGAAAAAGCAGAGGAACCAGAGATCAAAGTGCCAACATTTGTTGGATCATAGAGAAAGCAAGGGAATTCCAAAAAAATATCTACTTCTGCTTCATTGACTATATAAACATCTTTGACTGTGTAGATCACAGCACACTGTGGAAAATTCTTAAAGAGAAGGAATACCAGACTACCTTACCTGTCTCCTGAGAAACCTCTATGCAGGTCAAGAAGAAATAGTTAAAACCTTACATGGAACAATGAACTGGTTCCAAATTGAGAAAGGAGTACATCAAAGCTATATATTGTCACTGTGTTTATTTCACTCATATGCAGGGTACATCATGTGGAATGCTGGACTGAAATACTGGCTGGATGAATCCTAAACTGTAATCAAGATCACCGGGAGAAATATCAACCACCACAGATATTTGCAGATGATACCACTCCAATGGTAAAAAGTGAAGAGGAACTAAAGTCTCTTGATGAGAATGAAAGAGGAGAGTGAAAAAGCTGGTTTAAAATTCAGCATTCAAAAAATGAAGATCATGGCATCCAGTCCCATCATTTAGTGGCAAATAGAAGGGGAAAAAGTAGAAGCAGTAACAGATTTTTTTCTTCCCTTGGATTCCACTGCTGATGGTGACTATAGCCATGATATTAAAAGATGCTTGCTCCTTGGAGCAAGGCTTCCCTGGTGGCTTAGACGGTAAAGCATCTGCCTACAATGTGGGAGACCCGGGTTTGATCCCTGGGTCAGGAAGATCCTCTGGAGAAGGAAATGGCAACCCACTCCAGTATGCTTGCCTGGAAAATCCCATGGATGGAGGAGCCTGGTAGGCTACAGTCTATGGGGTTGCAAAGAGTCAGACATGACTGAGCGACTTCACTTTCTTTCTTTCTGCTCCTTAGAAGGAAAGCTATGACAAACCTAGGCAGCATATTAAAAAGAAAAGACACTACTTTGCCCAACAAAGGTTGATCTAGTCAAAGCTATGGTTCTTCCAGTAGTCATCTATGGATGTGAGAGTTGGACCATACAGAAGGCTGAGCGCTGGAGAATCGGTGCTTTTGAATTGTGCTAGAGAAAATTCTTGAAGAGTCCCTTGGAGAGCAAGGAGATCAAGCCAGTCAATCCTATAGGAAATCAGCCCTTAATGCTCATGGACGGACTGATGCTGAAGATTCAGTACTTTGGCCACTTGATGCAAAGAGCTGACTCATTGGGAAAGACCTGGATGCTGGGAGAGATTGAAGGCAAAAGAAGAGTACAGCAGAGGATGAAAGGGTTAGATAGCATTACCAACTCAATGCACAGGAATTCGAGCAAACTCTGGGAGACAGTGAAGGACAGGGAAGCCTGGTGTCCTGCAGTCCATAGGGTCAAAAACAGTCAGACACAACTTAGCGACTGCACAACAACAACATATCAAGATTGTGAGTGGCAAAGGGGTAGGGAAGGCTGGGATCTATTATGTATTGTTTGAGAACATACTTTGATCCCATCACTATATGCTAGGATTTTACCTATGTCATATAATTTAATCTTCTAATAAACCTTGTCTTACAGATAGGTGCAACTGGTCACATGTGTTATCACTATTCCTTTACTTGATCTCCACAATCTCTCTCCGAAACACTTATATCTATCTCATCCTCTGTCACTCACCAAATCACCACAGATTTCTACTACTAGTCTCTTACTATTGGGTATGAATCTGTATGTGACAAACTGAAACTAAATAGCAATGATACCAAATCTATGTTAATATCTCAATAAGAAAATAAGAAGATACAGTGTCCCAAACTGCTATCCTCACATTGCTTTGAAATTTTCACTTAATTCTGTTGAAATAACTTTATATGGATGCTAACAATCTTTAAAAATAAAAACTGAAAATGTTAACCCTAGGGAGTTTTGAGTTTGTTACTTCTTAATTATCTCAGCTGCCTTTTAACTTTTTTCTGAGACCAAGTGTATTGAGAAAATGGGTTTTTAAACTAGAGAAATGGTAATACTTCTGAAGCAAGAAGCACTCTAGGGGGCAAAGGATGCTGAAAAAAGGTGTTATTATTTCAAATTCTTTGCCTGGTCTTCATTTTCGAAAGAAAAGGGGAAGGCAAATGTTATTCTGTTTTTCCCCAACACCACATGGCTCCCCAATCCCAAGACTAAGAACCACATTTAGCACCAAACTGCTGTTCCATATATAATGGCCAGACTTGACTCTGGCTTATTAGTAGAAACCTAGCAATGTGTATCTAATAGTGTTTAAGAAGTATTTGTTGCATTCTTTTCTAAGCTGAAGACTATTCACATGAAACAGTGGATTTGTTATTTATGAAGATATTAAGAAGAGGTGGCAAGAATACAAAGAAGAACTGCACAAAAAAGAGCTTCATGAATAATATAATCACGATGGTGTGATCACTCACCTAGAGCCAGACATCCTGGAATGTGAAGTCAAGTGGGCCTTAGAAAGCATCACTACGAACAAAGCTAGTGGAGATGATGGAATTCCAGTTGAGCTATTTCAAATCCTGAAAGATGATGCTGTCCAAGTGCTGCACTCAATATGCCAGCAAATTTGGAAAACTCAGCAGTGGCCACAGGACTGGAAAATGTCAGTTTTCATTCCAATCCCAAAGAAAGGCAATGCCAAAGAATGCTCAAACTACTGCACAACTGCATTCATCTCACACACTAGTAAAGTAATGCTCAAAATTCTCCAAGCCAGGCTTCAGCAGTACGTGAGCCGTGAACTTCCAGATGGTCAAGCTGGTTTTAGAATAAGGCAGAGGAACCAGAGATCAAATTGCCAACATCCGCTGGATCATGGAAAAAGCAAGAGAGTTCCAGAAAAGCATCTATTTAAGCTTTATTGACTCTGCCAAAGCCTTTGACTGTGTGGATCACAATAAATTGTGGAAAATTCTTCACGAGATGGGAATACGAGACCTCCTACCTGCCTCTTGAGAAACCTATATACAGGTCAGGAAGGAACAGTTAGAACTGGACATGGAACAACAGACTGGTTCCAAATAGGAAAAGGAGTACGTCAAGGCTGTATATTGTCACCCTGCTTATTTAACTTCTATGCAGAGTCCATCATGAGAAACGCTGGGCAAACGCTGGGCGGGAAGAAGCACAAACTGGAATGAAGATTGCTGGGAGAAATATCAACAACCTCAGATATGCAGATGACACCACCCTTAGGGCAGAAAGTAAAGAGGAACTTAAAAACCTCTTGAAAGTGAAAGAGACTGAAAAAGTTGTCTTAAAGCTCGACATTCAGAAAACGAAGATCATGGCATCTGGCCCCATCACTTCATGGCAGATAGATGGGGAAACAGTGGAAACAGTGTCAGACTTTATTTTGGGGGGGCTCCAAAATCACTGCAGATTGTGATTGCAGCCAGGAACTTAAAAGACACTTACTCCTTGGAAGGAAGGTTATAACCAACCTAGATAGCATATTGAAAAGCAGAGATATTACTTTGCCAATAAAGGTCTGTCTAGTCAAGGCTACAGTTTTTCCAGTGATCATGTCCGGATGTGAGAGTTGGACTGTGAAGAAAGCTGAGAGCCGAAGAATTGATGCTTTTGAACTGTGGTGCTGGAGAAGACTCTTGAGAGTCCCTTGGACTGCAAGGAGATCCAACCAGTCTATCCTAAAGGAGATCAGTCCTGGGTGTTCATTGGAATGACTGATGCTGAAGCTGAAACTCCAATACTTTAGCCACCTCATGCGAAGAGTTGACTCATTGGAAAAGACCCTGATCCTGGGAGGGACTGGGGACAGAAGGCGAAGGGGACAACAGAGGAAGAGATGGCTGGATGGCATCACCGACTCGATGGACATGAGTTTGAGTGAACTCCAGGAGTTGGTGATGGACAGGGAAGTCTGGCGTGCTGCAATTCATGGGGTCGCAAAGAGTCGGACACGACTGAGCGACTGAACTGAACTGATATACTTAAAAATGGCAGGAATATATATACATGCTGCTAATACAGATGTATGTATAGAGTACTACAGCTGAAGAAGAGAACAAGATCAGAAAGGATGGGTGTGACTAACAATGAACAATCTACAGATGGTGACAGACATTACTAAGTTTGTTTACAAACATATTCCAGATAATTACATCTAAAAGGTCGCATATATGGACTTCTCTGTTGATCCAATAGTTAAGACTCCAGCTTCTACTGCAGGGAATACAGGTGTAATCCCTGGTCAGGGAACTAAGATCCCATATGCCATGTGGCAGCCAATAATAAATAAATAATGAAATAGAAAGTCTTTTTTTTAAAGTTTCATATATATATAACAAATACAACTTTAAAGTCAAAACACAAAACAAAATATATACCAAAACTAAATCCTGATCCTGGCTCACGTTGTACGACAGTTTTTGTATGTTGTAATCTCCAGTCAAAACGAGAAAGACTTCTCAGTACCTGCAAAGAATAATTTTATTACAACAAATTTGGGAATTTAAACATCAGTCAAGCAGAATACTGATAAGTATTTACAACTAAACAGAGCAACTTGTTTGACCATATTCAGGAACACAGTTTAAGTCATTACTTAAATGCCTTCAACCATAATTTGATTTTTGTATTAAGTCAATTATCAGATGTTTTAACACCTATCATAAAGGAAATTTTTTAAAAAAATGCAATGCAAATAAAACTAATCAGTAGCTTTGCACTACTAAAATTTCCAAGACAAGTAATAGCCAGGGATAGTAGTAGACTTAGAACCACCGTTCCAGAAATCTCACCTTCCAGCACCAGAATATCTTGTAACTGGGGAATTGCAATGGGGGGCAAAACATTCAAGAGTTGCCTCATTTATCAACTTTGTTTCCCTGTCCCTGGCAGACTCCCAAGAATGTCTCTGGGAATCTTCCCCTTGAAGAACTCCATTTTCTAAGACATCTCACTTGAAAAAAACAAATTAGCCTTAAAGCATGTTATATATTTTCTGCTGTTGTCTGTTAAGTATTCTTAGAATGTTCTGAGCCAAGGGTCAGCACACTATGGTACCCACCAGTTTTGTAAATAAAATTCTGTTTTATTTACTGTCAGACCACATTGTCTATTGCTGCTATCACAGCAGAGTTGGGAAACCACATGGTCCACAAAGCCAAAAATATTTACTATTTACAAAAAAGTTTCCTAACCCTATTTTAAACCATTACTCAACTATTTGTCTTAATTTCTGAAATCTACTCATATTTCTCAAAAAGATATATAATCAAATATTATTTTGCAACCTATTTTTATATTCATAGAAAAAAGGATATAATCAGGTATTGTTCCTTTACAATCTATTTTTATACTCATAACAGTTCAGTATACACAAAAAGTAACCACTTGCATTTATTAAAGTTATCAAACTGGAAACCATACTGGAACTCTTGAGTAAATGTTTAAGGAGAGCCAAAATTACACAATTTACAGTTTAAGGAATTTGACAGAACTAAATTTCAAAATCTGTTAAAAGAAACTGTCCACTTTGTAGATAACAACTTCAACTTGTAAACAGAATTACCTGCATGTAAAGTGACAACATAGACTATCAAATGTATTAATTTAAATAATCCTTTCAATATATATTTTATGCTACTATTTTTTTAAATTACAGAATATAAAAATTCACATTTTCTTTGTAATTTTCATTAATTTTACTTCGGAGTTAAAACATGGTTTCTCAGGTACTCATTCTCCACCAAACCTATTCTTGTTCAGTCACATTCCATGTATTAATGCACCTGAATCTGAGTCAATCCTAAGACTAAGGAATTATTTTTATTCCTATTTTGTATATGAAGAAACGGGCTCAGAAAGGTCAAGTAAAATTGGCCAAGGTCACTCTATCAGGAACCAGGATTATTACCTTAACATTTATGATGAAGAATTCGTGCCATCAATCACCTTGCTATACTGCTCTTTCAATTCAAGTATCCTAATTTGATATTAGATTCTATAGAGAAAAAAAAACTGCACGAAAATCAAACTAAAAACCTCTTCTAAATGTGTGTTTAGACAGCATGGTACAAAATCAGACCTCACAATATAGGTAAATGGTTTGTTGAGATTTTAAATAGGGAATTATCAGTGTATTTAAAATAATTTACAAAGAGTTTACAAATGACCCTACAGGAAAATCTGTTACATAAAACAAAGTATAAAGGTAGTTACAGCCAGGGAACAACGTCCACAAACTTGTTTATTAACTTCTTTCCAAACCTGGAAAATGAGGTTAACCTTACTGGCTAACTGTCGAGATGATCAAAGTCAGTTAATGTCTTGGAAGCAAAACCGTCTATAAACGTTATTAACTCTGGGTTCTCCGCCAGAAATATGGAATTCAAAACCTCCAAGGGTAGCAACTTTAATCAAGCATTAACTTTTCAATAACAGCACAGCTATAATTGAAAACTTTTGCATATTTCTTAGGAATTGAGTCTGAGTTTTATGGGAGTGTCAAAGTAGCGGAAATTTTCTGGATCAGGTTCTTCTGTATCTATTTCGTCACAGCAACAACCCCCCACCCCCCACCCCCGCCCCGAGATTGAGAAATCTAAGTCTTTTTTCCTGGTATCAGCATTTAAAATCATTTTTAAAATCCCTCAATTTCTGCCTTCAGCACCCATTAACTTGTATAGCAATGACAAAAACTGGGCAATAATCCATTAGAATTACTCTAAACCCGACACTATTTTTGTACAAGACTTAAGTTTCTCAATTATAAATAATATAAAATAGCAATAATATTTAAGATAGCCAACTGTATCTAGTAGCTGAGACAATTTAAAATCTGTGAGACAGTAGAATAAACAGATGAGCTTCACAGAAAGTTCTGCTCTGGGATTTTCTTTTCTCCTTTATTTACGTACACAACCTGGAAGCACCTCCCTCCATACTGTAAAACCAAATGGATATTAAAATATATTAAGTATCCTAAGGAGCACCTGCTCCACTTTCCTTTTCCTCGTTACTTGGCAGGCACCCAAAGTAATGACTATCTGAATTCTGCACTTTGTAGTATATGCATCACAGAAGACTTCCTTCTTAGTGTAGGGACTGAGAGCCAAGAGAGAGTGTCCTCCAAGAGAAAATAAACTAGTTCAGCAAAGACACGGTTGTAATTTTTAGGCCCTGGCCAATTAAAAGACGGGTTTACTTCAGGATATGACAAGATTCCTCCGGGAAATCTTTGGAAGGTTCTCGGGCCAGAGAAAGAAAAGAGATATTCTGAAAAGGGGACGCAATCTATATACCGGGCAATTGCCAAGGAGATACAAGAAACTGAAAACCCAGACAGCGTTCCGTCCCACAGTGCGAGGAATGGGTGGGCGCGAAAGCCAGGCGAGGGTCCGGAATCCTGGTTCCTACCAGGAGCGGGGTAAGGGGGTGCCAAGGCGCTGACGATTGGGCTCCTTCCTTACCACAACTTCCCACCCCGCCCGGCCTCCTCCCGAACACCACAACCTCCACTTCCCACCCACGCCGAGCCCTGCTCTTCCTCTCACCTCGCAGCTTCGCCTAAACAGCGCGTTCATGGTGACTGCCGGTCCGGTTATGCAGTCTCTAACCCGGTGGTAACAACTCCGCGGACGCGCCTGGCTAGGCAGTCATCTGCCCGTGCCTATATTATGTCCCCGCCCATGTGGGCGGGGCCTCAGTTGGAAGCGACAGAAAGGAAAACGAAAGACCGAGGAGGCGGCAGCAGGCGCGGCTTAGTTGAACGCATGCTCGATCGACAACGGCTTTCACTGCGGCCGCCGCCATCTTGGAGGGAGGTCTAATGTGCTCTAGGTGCCTGACCGGACGCAATGAGTTTCCCTGAAAAAGCATATCTTCCCGTCGGTCCTTTGAATTCAGTCGACGAGCCCTGCTGGGGGAAGACTGGGGCTGACAGCCGCGCGGAGACAACCCAGAGGGCGAACGGTGGCGGAGGCAGGGATTGGGCGGACTGCAGGCGCCCACCCCCGATATTCAAGGGTCACGTACCAGGCTGAGAATCTGGGTGAGAGGGCTTGGCGAGGAGTTTGACAGAAAGGCGTCTGCTGGTTTTCGATCTTGGATTTTATCCGGAGACACCTATCCAGACTCAAATCGTTCTGCTTCCTGGGGTCAAAGGGTACTTTTCTCTGAAACACTGGACCCAAAGCAAAAGGATGTTTTGTGATTTAAATAAAAGAGGAATGTAATCTCTTGAGAGATCACAACATTTCTGAATCTTCCCAAGGCTATTTATTACTATGACTTCCCTGGTGGCTCAGACGGTAAAGCGTCTGTCTACAATGCAGTAGCCCGGGGTTCTATCCCTGGGGTGGGAAGATCCCCGGGAGGAGGCAATGGCAATCCACTCCAGTACTATTGCCTGGAAAATCCCATGGACAGAGGAGCCTGGTAGGCTACAGTCTGCTGCTGCTGCTAAGTCACTTCAGTCGTGTCCGACTCAGTCTATGGGGTCGCAAAGGGTCGGATACGACTGAGCGACTTCACTTTCACTGAGATAACCGTGGTGTTACAATGCCCGGCAATTTGTAAAGCTGTGTATTTGTGAAAGCTAGTAAAAAAGCCCTGTGCGAGTCGAGGGTATGAATGCTTCCCAGGGTTCCTAGTACTTCTCATTTTTGTTGGCCCCATCCTAATTTAGGGCGCTTCCCTGATGGCTTAGATGGTAAAGAGTCTGCCTGCAGTGGAAGAGCCCTAGGGTTGGATCCCTGGATGGGAAAGATCCCCTGGAGAAGGGAATGGCTACCCACTCTGGTATTCTTGCCTGGAGAATTCTGTGGACAGAGGAGCCTGACAGGGCTACAGTCAATGGCTGCAGGACATGGCTGCAGGATTAACATTTTCAACACTTTCAACTTTCATACTAATTTAGGCCCTCATCACTCACCCCTAAATTTTGAAGACCCAATACAGCCTGAATAAATACTTTTTTTAAAATAAAATATCTCAACAAACTAGGTTCAAAGAGAATTATCTAGGCATCATAAAGGCTTTGTTTATCTTTCTAAAATAACAATCTGAAGGTTGCTAATTTTATCATCTTCCCTTGTCTTGTTATTTGTAGGATAGAGTTAAAACCTAACAGGAAAGAACTTTTAATTTCTAGCCCATCTGATTGCTCCGCCTCCTATTTCTCATAGTTCTCTAATATGTTTTTGTAAGAACTAATGCCTCTCTACATAATACCTTGCCTCTTGGATCTCCATCTGATTTTTATTTGTCCGAAGGAAAGGCAGCTCAAATGTCACCTTTGGTGAAATTCCAAGAGCTATCTGCCAAATAAAATGATTTCTCCTGTATGCTCTATGTACAAACCTTTTTTTTTGAACTTTTAACTTTGTATTGGGGTATAACCGATTAACAATGTTATGATAGTTTCAAGTGAATAGCAAAGGGATTCAGCCATACATGTACATGTATCCATTCTACCCCAAACCCCACTCCCATCCAGGCTGCCATATAACATTGAGCAAAGGTCTATGTGCTATATAATAGGTCTGTGTTTATTATCCATTTTAAATATACCAGCGTTGTACAAACCTCTTTTATAATGTTAATAAAGGGTTAGGCCCCACATAGCCCAGTCTCCACAGTTATGTACTTATAGTATAAAAATGAAAGTACTAAATAAGAGGAATTGCAATCTTTTATTTACATCTCTCCAAGGAAATTGTAGACATTCTTTATAATCCATGGTTATGATCTGTTAAATCCCTTTCTCTTCTATTGACTTATTATCTTCCATTCTGAAACCACATCTAAATGTCTCTCTATCCCTTCTATTATACTTTATTCCTTATTGTGGAGAAAACTCCCAATAGCAGCTCTTGCTTTTCTCAGTGATTTCATTTTCTTTCCTCTCCTCTTATCTACAGTACCTTCCTCTCTTCCATCCCCTCTCTCTTGCTTTTCTTTATAACTTCGCTTCAGTTCAGTTCAGTCATTCAGTTGTGTCCAACTCTTTGCCACCCCATGAACTGGAGCACGCCAGGCCTCCCTGTCCATCACCAGCTCCAGGAGTTCACTCAGACTCATGTCCATCGAGTCAGTGATGCCATCCAGCCATCTCATCCTCTTTCATCCCCTTCTCCTCCTGCCCCCAATCCTTCCCAGCATCAGAGTCTTTTCCAATGAGTAACTCTTGGCATGAGGTAGCCAAAGTACTGGAGTTTCAGCTGTAGCATCATTCCTTCCAAAGAAATCCCAGGGCTGATCTTCTTCAGAATGGACTGGTTGGATCTCTTTGCAGTCCAAGGGACTCTCAAGAGTCACTGAGATATAAATCACAGACTCTAAAAATCACACCTTAAAAATGCACTAAAGACCATGTAATGTAATGGTATTTAGTCTACTCACAGGATTATCTGACCGTCACAACTATCTAATGTTAGAGCATTTCATCATCCCTAAAAGAAACTCCATACCTGTTAGCAGTCATTCCACATTCCCACCTTCTCCCTCCCTTCTCCCTACTTTCTGTTTCCCTAGATTTTCCAAATCTGTACATTTCATATACTTGGAATCATAAAATATGTTTCTTTTCACTTAACATCAAGGTTATTTATGTTAAATGTGTCTACTGATACATTCATTCCTCTTTATGGCTGAATAATATTCTATTTCATCGATGTATACCACATTTTACTTATGCATTCATCAGTTGATAGACATCTGTGTGCTTTTCACTTTTTGGCTATTAGGAATGATGCTGCTTCATATGTGTACATTTATGTACGCATATGGATGTATGTGTATATATCTAGGAGTGGAATTCTTGGTGGCTCAGATGGTAAAAGCGTCTGCCTACAATGTCGGAGACCCGGGTTTGATCCCTGGGTGGTGAAGATCCCTGGAGAAGGAAATGGCCACCCACTCCAGTATTCTTGCCTGGAAAATCCCATGGACGAAGGAGCCTGACAGGCTACAGTCCATGGGGTCGCAAAGAGTTGGACACGACTGAGCGACTTCATTTCACTTCACTTCACTTCATGATAACTCAAGGTCATATGATAACGTCCATTGTAAGGAGCAGCAGCTGTGCTTTGCTGGAGCAGCTGTGAAGAGATACCCCACATCCAAGGTAAGAGAAACCCAAGTAAGACGGTACTGAGAGTGAGCATCTGAGGGCGGACAGACTGAAACCACAATCACAGACAACTAGCCAATCTGATCACATGGACCACAGACTTGTCTAACTCAGTGAAGTAGACCTTGCCATGTGGGGCCGCCCAAGATGGACGGGTAATGCTGGAGAGGTCTAACAGAATGTGGTACACTGGAGAAGGGAATGGCAAACCATTCCAGTATTCTTGCCTTGAGAATCCCATGAACCGTATGAAAAGGCAAAAAGATAGGACACGGAAAGAGGATCTCCCCAGGTCGGTAGGTGCCCGAAGATAGTGGAGAAATAACTTCAGAAAGAATGAAGGGATGGAGACAAACCAAAAATGACACCGAGTTGTGGATGTGACTGGTGATAGAAGCAAGGTCCAATGCTGTAAAGAGTAATATTGCATAGGGACCTGGAATGTCAGGTCCATGAGTCAAGGCGAAATGGAAGTGGTCGAACAGGAGATAGCAAGAGTGACCATTGACGTTCTAGGAATAAGCGAACTAAAATGGACTGGAATGGGTGAATTTAACTCAGATGACCATTGTGTCTACTACTGCGGGCAGGAATCCCTTAGAAGAATGGAGTAGCCATCAGAGTCAACAAAAGAGTCCAAAATGCAGTACCTGGATGCAATCTCAAAAAAAACAGAATGATCTCTGTTCATTTCCAAGGCAAACCATTCAATATCATGGTAATCCAAGTCTATGCCCCAACCAGTAACGCTGAAGAAGCGGAAATTAAACGGTTCTATGAAAACCAACAAGACCTTGTAGAACTAACACCCCCAAAAGATGTCCTTTTCATTATAGGGGACTGGAATGCAAAAGTAGAAAGTCAAGAAACATCTGGAGTAACAGGCAAATTTGGCCTTGGAGTACAGAATCAAGCAAGGCAAAGGCTAATAAGAGTTTTGCCAAGAGAATGCAATGGTCATAGCAAACACCCTCTTCCAACTACACAAGAGAAGACTCCACATGGACATCACCAGATGGCCAACACCAAAATCAGATTGATTATATTCTTTGCAGCCAAAGATGGAGAAGCTCTATACAGTCAGCAGAAACAAGACTAGGTGCAGACTGTGGCTCAGATCATGAACTCCTTATTGCCAAATTCAGACTTAAATTGAAGAAAGTGTGGAAAACTATTAAACCATTCAGATATGACCTAAATCAAATCCCTTATGATTATACAGTGGAAGTGAGAAATAGATTTAAGGGGCTAGATCTGATAGATAGAGTGCCTGATAAATTATGGAATGAGGTTCGTGACATTGTACAGGAGACAGGGATCAAGACCATCCCCATGGAAAAGAAATGCAAAAAACAAAATGGCTGTCTGGGGAGGCCTTACAAATAGCTGTGAAAAGAAGAGAAGTGAAAAGCAAAAGAGAAAAGGAAAGACATACCCATTTGAATGTAGAGTTCCAAAGAATAGCAAGGAGAGATAAGAAAGCCTTCCTCAGCGATCAATGCAAAGAAATAGAGGAAAATAACAGAACGGGAAAGACTAGAGATCTCTTCAAGAAAATTAGAGACACCAAGGGAACATTTCATGCAAAGATGGGCTCGATAAAGGACAGAAATGGTATGGACCTAACAGAAGCAGAAGATATTGAGAATAGGTGGCAAGAATACACAGAAGAACCATACAAAAAAGATCTTCACGACCCAGCTAATCACAAGGGTGTGATCACACACCTAAAGCCACCTTAATCCTTGGATTAAGTCTCCCCACTTTTTCATGCCCTCTGGCCATTTTACCATGGACCAGATGTATGGGCTTAAGATTAATCATCACCACTTGTTTTTCCCTCAACCATATGGAACAGAATTTAATTACTGCCCTTCCCTGGATCCATCAGTGCCAATAATCCATCAGACCAAAGACACATTCCAGGAATTAAGGACAATGGAGTGGGATGTTTACTCAAAACAAGGCTGAGGTCTCAGGATTCTACACTGACTGCCTGGTAATTTCTACCTCATCCTCATCTTAAACAACACCCTCAGTTCAAGACAAAAGAGGATGCTGAGTGAGAAGAGAGTTAGTTATAGGAGATTATCGGGAAAAGCACAGTAAACGTGGATGACTGTGATGAGGGGTTACATCCTTGCCTTCTCCATTGATAAAAATTTCTAGAGATTTGGTCATCCTCCTCTCCCAGGTGTTGAGAGGGAGTTATTGTTATTGTTGTTTAGTTAAGTCATGTCCGGATCTTTTGCCACCCCATGGACTGCAGCCTGCCAGGTTCTTCTGTTTGTGGGATTTCCCAGGCAAGAATATTGGAGTGGGTTGTCATTTCCTTCTCTATGGAATCTTCCCAATTCAGGGATGGAACCCGTGCCTCCTGTATTGGCAAGTGGATTCTTTACCACTGTGTCACCAGAGAAGCCACTGAAAGGGAGTGAAAAGTAAAAGTGAAAGTCACTCAGTCGTATCCAACTCTTTGCAATCCCATGGACAGTCCATGGAATTCTCCAGGCCAGAATACTGGAGTGGGTAGCCTTTCCCTTCCCCAGGGGATCTTCCCAACCCAGGGATTGAACCCAGGTCTCCTGCATTGCAGGCAGATTCTTTACCAGCTGAGCCACAAGGAAAGCCCAAGAATACTGGAGTGGGTAGTCTATCCCTTCTCCAGTGGATCTTCCCGACCCAGGAATCGAACTAGGGTCTCCTGCATTGCAGGTGGATTCTGAGAGGGAGACACCTTACAGAATCTCCTTACAAAAGGAGATTTTCCTTACAAATATTCCTTGCAAAAAGGCAACTCCTGTTTGGTTTTCAGGTCCCTTCCCCTGTCTGCTGTTATTCAGAAAATAACCAGCTTGAATCAATTAATATGCCAAGGACACGTATTTCAGGGTGGCAAATTCTGCTCCCCTATAGATTCTTTCAGGAAATATTATTGCTGCAGCCCACATTGATCTTTTCTACTCATAAATCATCAAAGCATTTGTTATCAAACCAAACTTTGGTCTGCTCACCTGCCAACCAGCAATGGCAACTTACTGACATAGGATTGTAGTGAAGGAAAGTACAGTGCTTATTGAAGGTCCCAGCAAGGAGTACAGACAACTCATGCTCAAAACACCTGAGCTCCCAGAGGGTTGGTTAGTGGTGAGATAACAGTGATGTTCCAGGAATCTTGTTCTCAGTCTGAAGTTATGAAATTCCACCTGGATAGGGGCCTTAGTTCCTATGTTGTGGTTTGAGTTGCTAAGTTGTGTCCAATCCTTTTGTGAGCCCGTGAACTGTAGCACACCAGGCTCCTCTGCCCATGGGGTTTCCCAGGCAAGAATACTGGAGTGGGTTGCATTTCCTTCTCCAGGGGATCTTCCTGACCCAGGGATCAAACACAAATCTTCTGCATTGGCAGGCAGATTCTTCACTGTTCATCCACCAGGGAAGCCCCTCAATTCCTATGGAAGAACTCTACGATACACTGTCATGCATTTCACTTTACTGCTGTACTATTTTTTCTTGGGGCTTCCCAGGTGGCTTAGTGGTAAAAATTCACCTACCAAACAGGGGACAGTTTTCATCCCTTGCCAGGGTCCAGCCCCGGTGGATCCAGGGTAATCTGAAGTGTGAATGGCATAGGTGAGGAGAAACTTATTTATTTATTAATATAGAAATATAAGATTAGATTAGGAAGAAATAGTATAGTAGGAAATTTAGGTGGCGAAAAAGAGGCTGAATAACTTGGTTTATGGGGAAAACCAATAAAACCTCAAGACAAGAGGTTTTCACCATCTACGTTAGGCCACCAGCACCCACTTGAATATTGAAGGGTGCCCCACCTTAGGCTCCCTTTCGCGTGGGTCTTAGAAGCCAGGGCAAGTAAGTAGTCGTGGTGAGCCTCCCCGGTCCAGATGGGAATTCAGCCAAAAAAGGAGAAAAGAACGACATGGGGAAGCCCAGCATCGGTGCAAGACTCCAAAACTATTTTTCAAAATCAGCTTATATACCCCAAGTTGTACATAAAGAAATAATGGAATATGCAGAGTTATGCAGGGGCAGCAGTCCTGACCCTCATTGAGACCAGGCTTTCTTTTTGCATACCCTCCCATATATAAAAGGTCTCAGGTGGTTTACATTATCTTCTGGCCAAGAGGCCTGTTAACATTTTTATGGCTCTCTTCCTGGATAATTGTCTATCAACCAGAAAACTTCCCTAGAAGTGTTTTTTCTTTACTCTGCATCACCCTCAAAGTACTAAATAAAGTTACATTCCTGTAGAACAAAGGTGCAGTGGGTTATAACAAAGAAAGTACTTAACTCAAAGATCTAATGTTGCTAATACCAGGTCTACTACCTGTTTTTCTATATACCAACTATATCTACAAATAAAAGATATGAAAATTTGGCAGCAAGTATTGGCTCAACAAATGAAACTAATCAGTCCTATTCTAATGATTTTGACTCCTCGGAAGCCCCCACATTCCTAGGATGTTTTAAGCTTCCTGTGCCTCAAACAATCACATGCACAGCTGTACAAGTCCTGCAGGCAGGCTAGAAAGCCATCAGAGGGGTTTTTGGATTGAAACACCCTTTCAAATTCAGAAGACTAAAGCGCTGAGTTGACTTTTTCCAGAGTGTGTCAGAAGAGTGGAAAAGCAGAGTACAAAGGCTGGCAGACTTTGGTTTTTTGGGGTACATGCTCAGGAAATACCAGGGGGAAGCCCTGAGATTTGACTCGCCTTGCCCATCAGATCTCTGCCACATGACCTCGTCACGGGTGGGATTCCTCATGCTGGCTCCCAGCAATCCCTGGGTCAGAAAGATTCCCTGAAGAAGGTAACAGCAACCCACTTCAGTATGCTTGCTTGGGAAATCCTATGGACAGAGGAGCTTGATGGGGTACAGTCCATGGAATTACAAAGAGTTGTACCCAAAGTAGTGACTGAAGAACAATTATTTCTTGACTACTTTTTCTTTGCTTCTGCATTCCCTTTCTTTCCTGACTAGTAACTGTCTGAATCTGCCTTCTAGAACTCAGGAAAGGTCTAGGAGTTTGCAGTCTTTTTCTACAAATAAGAAACAGAGGACAAGGAAAACCTTTTGTACCCAGGAGGGCCTGCTCAGTTTCACACTTGTTAACTTTAATTTCTACGACATTTACTATACAACAAATGTGTTCAAGACTCTATTTCTAATGAGTCAGAATTCAGACTCAGTTCTGTCAATGCTCTTACACATCTGCTTACTTAATGAACAAAACTGTTGACTAAAAAACACACACAACCTAAATTTTGAGAATTATGTTTTCTTCAGGGGATTACTGAAGGTTATAGCCCCCAAACAGCCTCTCAACTCTGAGAAACTGTTTCAAAGAAGTAAAGAAGGAAGCAGGATAGATAGAAGTTTTTGCAGAAAAAAAACAAAAAACAACAGGTAGTTGAACATCAAAAGATTACTGCTAGTTATAACCCAGATGTCTCAAGTTAATGAATTTTGTGCTTTTCTACAGTGTGGGCTCATTGAAATTATTCCTTTGATATGCACCTTAACTGTCTAGGACCAACATCCTGTTTTTCCCCACCCTGAATCCCCTCAGCGTGCACCAGGTGACTGCAGAGGCTGATGGCTTTTCGACTGCAACATTCTTTGTTTAAGGAAATGGCAGGTGACATTCTTTGAGCACATTACTTCAGGAAATCTTTACAAATAGTATCATTGAACATTTATGAATAATTAACAGTGCATCAGATTTTAATGTGTTTTCCATGAATACAATAATTTAATTCTTTCAACTGTCTCATGAAGAAGGAGCTGTAATCATTATCATTTTATGTATGTGATAATAGTATAGGAAGTTAAGTCTCAACTGGCAGGACTAGAATTTGAACTCAAGTAGTCTGAGTCCAAAGACTGTATTTTTAATAATCACTTATTCATACATTGCATTTAACAAAACTTTGTTGAGCAATTACTATGTCCCAAGCACAGTGCACAGTGCTGGGAATCTAAAGATAGAGAAGTGTATCCTGAAAGGTATCCTAAAAAAATACTTTTTTTTAGGAGCTTGGTATTCTAGAACAAACACATAAAAAACTTTTGTCTTTGGCATGAAAGTTATTGAACACAACTACCACCACCACAAAACAATAAGAATACTGAGAACTTGCTTTTTACCAGGCACTATCTTGGCAACCCACTCCTGTGTTCTTGCCTGGAGAGTCCCAGGGAAGGGGGTGCCTGGTGGGCTGCCGTCTCGGGCCGCACAGAGTCAGACACGACTGAAGCAACTTAGCAGCAGCAGCAGAAGCAGCAGCATCCCAAGTATTATGCCAGCATTAATTCACTGAGCCTCCAAACAATCTTAGAAAGTCATTCTTCTTCTTCTTCTCATTTTGTCAGATCAGGAAACTGGGACCAGAGATGTTAGGATGTTAAACCCAAGCCATGAAATCGAAGACCTGGCTTATGGACACAGCAAATCTGGCTCCAGAACCCAAATGCCTAAATGAATATTACCTATGAATGGTAGAATTTCAATTTTTATGGAGCATAAACAAACGGTATTATATTTTGTAGAATAAAAAAATTGACTTTAGACAATTCAGGAACTTGGAGAAATGATAGTCATTCTGAAATGAGATGCAAGAAGGTGCAGTTACTAGACTGGCCAGCAGAGGGTGAAGGGAAGCAGGCTTTGTAATGTAATGCTACATGAAAATGGGGTAAACTATGCAGAACTGATAATCGCCGAAGTCCCCTCTTGCTCTAACATCCTCTGACGGTGATACTTGTCTGGATTTCATTAGATCAGCGCAATATAAAACACAAGCCAAAAAAGGAGTGGTCTATTTTCAAATATATGTAGACGAGATACTTATCTGATTTAACATGGTGTTTATTTGAGGGTTTATTAAACATTAGTTAAGGCCTTCTCTAAAGAAATAAGTGTAAGATGACTCATATCCTTGAGGAACTTAAGGTCTCCCTGAAGAATTAAGATAAATAAAAATTTGCAGGATGATACAAAACATCATATTAACAGTTTTAGAGGAGTTCAGAGACAAGGAGAAACTAATGGGGTTGAAATGAAGCTGAAACACTTCATGGAAAAGGTAGTCTTATTCCAGTACCGAAAGGTGGGTAGTATGTTCACAGGTAAAATAAGAAAGGGGGAAAAATTGGTCCTTTCTTAAAATTAAATTCAGTTTCTCAAGCATTTATAAACTGTTTTCAGTGAGCAAGGTGCCATCCTAGGCATTGTGGAGAAAATAAGAATGGGTGATACAGGCTCTGCCTGACAGAAATCACAAATACCCTATCAGTAATAACATAAGTCAGGATAATGTTGACAAATAACACGGTATGGTAGAAAAACAACAAGATGCTCTATTGGAGGCCTCTAAAGCTGACGACAAAGTGATATATGCTTCTAATTTTAAAGACAGGTACCAGACCATTCATGTAGAACATTCTAAGTATATGGTCCTAAACTAGTTCTGTCAGCTTTTTAAAAGACAAATATTTATATTGCAATCAGCTCAGACATTTGTTGGCAAAGTAATGTCTCTGGTTTTCAATATGCTATAAACAGACAAAAATAGAAACTTCTAGGCACTCAGAATTTGCTCAGAGAAGAGGCATTTGCTAGGTGCCTGTATGACAAGAATTTCAGAGCCTTGGAGAATGTGGCTCTCTGCATAACAGAATTATTGCCTTCTGTTGGGCTTCTGAGGTAGCACTAGTGGTAAAGAACCCACCTGCCAAAATAGGAGACATAAGAGATGCTGGTTCATTCCCTGGGTCAGGACGATCCCCTGGAGGAGGGCATGGCAATCCACTCCAGTATTCTTGCCTGGGAGAACCCATGGACAGAGGAGCCTGGCAAGCTAGTCCGTGGGGTCAGACATGACTGAAGCAACTTAGTACCCTGCACATTGGTGTTCTAAGTTGTTTCTGGATGTTGACCTGGCTGTTATGAGGTCCACATTCTTTTCTGACCTGGAAAACTGGCAAGCTGCCAGTTCCAGTGAACTTTGAATGAACTTCTGTGGAATGCATTTAAAGCATGAGGAGCTGCATTCTCTGACCTCTTTTTTATTTTGTTTTTATCAACAGCAATGTATTTACTGCTTTGGGAGTAAACAGCAGTAAAAGAAACCTTGAATAACAGAAAACAAAGAAAACTTGAATGGAGGTCAAGCTGTCTTTTTACCTATTCTCAAACTTAGACCTGACAAACTGCCCTGTATGATTGCTACTGCTAATACTGCTACTAAAAGGTACAGAATATGATAGATGCCTCCTCTTTTCAAGTCAAGGAGAATTTTTTTTTAAGGAGTCTACTTGGTGAGTTTTATGCACATCTCTAGGAATGTAAGTGTCTTATCAATGATTATTCTAAAGGTGAAATGCAGTGGCTGGAATGGCCCCACCTGGTAGCTGAATACACAGGTGGTTACCTTGAGACTGGACTGTCCTTCCTCCCATAGCGGGGTAAAGGTGTATGTTTTTGAGGTTTGGTAAGGACTCTGTGGAAATGATACTAACCATGTGTGCTACCTGAGGAGCAGGAATGGAGAATAGGTTCCAGAAATCCAGGAGCCAGAGAGAAAGAAGGGCAGACCAGGCAACCATGGAATTTATAAAGAACTGACAAAAGTACCCCATAGTAAGCAATTGACTACTGCCATCTAGAGGGTCCTGCTGGTAGATTACAACTGTACCTCCACAAAAACTGTGCCCCATGACCCCAGTGGGGCTTCCCTAGTAATTCAGACAGGAAAGAATCTGTTTGTAATGAAGGAGACCTTAGTTTGATCTTTGGGTCGGGAAGATCCCCTGGAGAAGGAAACGGCTACCGACTCCAGCATTCTTGCCTGGAGAACCCCATGGACAGAGGAGCCTGGCGGGCTACAGTCCACAGGGTCCCAGTGTTGGACACCACTGAGCAACTAACGCACGCACACACACACACACACACACACACACCCATTACTTACCCTCCCACCCTCCAGATATTAGAAACAGCAACTAGAAAATTGATGAGATGGAGCCCGAAAAGAAGACAAGCTAATTTTGACCTGCTCTTCCACATGGGTTAGAGGATGTTGTTGTTTAGTCGCTAAGTGTCTGACTCTTGCAACTCCATAGACTGTAGCCTGCCAGGCTCCTCTGTCCATGAGATTTCCCAGGGAAGAATACTGGAGTGGGTTGCCATTTCCTTCTTCAAGGAATCTTCCTGACCCAGAGTTTGAACCTGCATCTTCTGCTTGGTGGGTGGATTCTTCACTGTGGCTTAGTGGCTAGAAGAAATTTAAATTAGAATGGGTTTGGAGTTGGAAATTACACTCAATAGAGCTATCTCTTTGCTTTCTAGCTTTTTTAGTGCTAATACAGTGTTACATGGTTCTCAGTTTTTCTGAGATTTGCATTCTCCCTTTTAATCTTTACACCTTACTTTCAAAAATTGCTTTACACCTTAATTTCAAAAATTGCTTTACATCTTACTTTCAAAAATTAATTCTATGTTCACATTAATGTCTGTACGAGGAAGAATATTTTCTTTTGGGGGCTCTGCTAACTTCCAGAATGCTTTCTTCATCTGTGTTCTCCTTTCTCATATTTATTTATTTTTGCCAATATGTGTTTGGAAAGTTATTGTGCCCTTTCTTTTCATCTTTTTTATATGGCATATGAACAGCTTCTATTTGCTTTGCTACGGTGCGGATCCCTTCGGAGAAGGCAATGGCAACCCACTCCAGTACTCTTGCCTGGAAAATCCCATGGATGGAGGAGCCTGGAAGGCTGCAGTCCATGGGGTCGCTGAGGGTCGGACACGACTGAGCGACTTCACTTTCACATTTCACTTTCATGCTTTTGAGAAGGAAATGGCAACCCACTCCAGTGTTCTTGCCTGGAGAATCCCAGGGACGGCGGAGCCTGGTGGGCTGCCGTCTATGGGGTCGCACAGAGTCGGACACTACTGAAGCGACCTAGGAGCAGCAGCAGCAGCAGCTATCATCTTAGGTTCAGAGAGGAGGGAAGAGTTCAGCTGTGGCTGTGTACAGCCTTTGTTGGGATACCTGCACTCTGCCCTCCTGGGATTTCGGTAAATGTTTCCTATGCTAAACTCTGTCCGGCCGCTGGGGTTTATTTCTATCACACTGAGAATATCAATGGCCTTTGGATTATTCCTTCTGGTCATCTTGGAGCCCTGACTTCTTTGTTTCTTTATTAAAAGTAATCTAAAATTTTGTTTAGTTTTTTTTTTTTTTTTTTGCTGGAGTCTCTACTTCAGTGCTATCAATTTTTCCTTCCCACAAACACCCATTTCTTCCAATCAGCAATTTCTCTTCCTCCCAACCCCCACTCTGTCTTCCTCCGAGGAAAACATGAGTCGAAAAGGAGAGTTTTGTCCTGTATCAATAACACATGTGTAGGTTACTTCCCTTCAGGCATTAAAAATGCCTCTTCTCTACTTTGCCTCCCTCAGAGACTCTTGTCCTAATTATTGCCTTTTTTTTTTTCTCTTCCTTTCTGCTAAAGTGAAAGTGAAGTGAAGTCGCTCAGTCGTGTCCGACTCTTTGCGACCCCATGGACTGTAGCCCACCAGGCTCCTACATCCATGGGATTTCCAGGCAAGAATACGGGAGTGGGTTGCCATTTCCTTCTCCAAAATCCTTTCTGCTAAATCCCCATTTATTGTTGGAAATAATCAACTCTGGCTGTTTATGATTGTTCTGCTATCCTCTCCATTTTCCCCCAGCTGAAAGAGAGTCGAAAGATGATTCCCTTTTCTGGCAGGACAAAAAGGTAGTTAGGGTAAAATTTTGGCCCCCTTGCAAAGTTCTTTGTCTTCATATCTCATCTGAATCTCTCTTTCCCAGGTTTCAGGGCAGGTTGGGAGGGTGGTTTAAAGTTTTCAGGATCTTGTTCATTTATCTTCCCTACATAGTTTGGAGGATGATGTTAAAAGGCATGTCATACTGCTCTGAGCTTTGTTCTGTACATTTTTGGAAACTTGTGTATTTTTCTTTGATAGTCCCCAATTTTTGAAGGTTATGACATGACCTTTCCTCTTGTTTGATGGCTGTTGATATGTTTTTGCTGCTTTAAAAGGTTGCTCTTTTTCATTAACTATTCAAGTAATTAAGCTATGTGGAAGGGAGATTTTTAAATTTAACTGACCTCTAGTATCTAAATCTTAAACTCTCATCCCCATTCATCAGTTGTAGAAATCAAAGATCATAGTGTTTAAGTGAGTTACTTGAAACACAGCTTGCAATATCAAAGAAAGAGACAGGGAAGAGCCATCATTTGAATCTAGACCTGTCTCTTATCCTTTAATCACTATTCTATTCTGGAAGCCAGTGAAGGGTAGTCAGGAGTTTTAAATTACGTGACTGATGAAATGAGACATTCATTTTAGGTTAGGGAGGCGGCACGTGATCTTAGAGATCTATGAGATGAATTTATAGAGAGGAAACTATGAAAGCAAGGAAACAAGCTAGGAAGGAAGGTTTTTATAAAATCAGATATAAAGCAATGAGGGCCTGAATTAAAGGGGACCTCTTTTTTTTTTTTTTTTTTTTTTGTCTCACAGCCTGTGGGACCTCAGATCCCCAACCAGGGATTGAATACACACCATTGGCAGTGAAAGCTCAGAGTCCCAGTCACTGGACTGCAAAGGAGTTCCTTCATATTTTAGAGTTTTGACTTTGGTCATCAGGGTATTGCTCCTCATAGTTCCAGAATGCCATCAATTTTGTCTCACACATTCAAATGTGTAAAAATTTTGTATTAAACTTAGGAAATTTTGGATTAGGTAGCAATGGAAGGAATCTCTTGTAGGCTATTTTTTAAAAAACTGCTTACTTGGGATCCCCTGGTGACTCAGACAGTAAAGAATTTGCCTGCAATGCGGGAGACCTGTGTTTGATCCCTGGGTCAGGAAGATTCCCTGGAGAAGGAAATGGCAACCCACTCCAGTGTTCTTGCCTGGAGAATCCCATGGAGGGAGGAGCCTAATGGGTTAAAGTCCACTGGGTGGAAAAGAACTGGACATGGCTGAGTTTTCATTCCAATCCCAAAGAAAGGCAGTGCCAAAGAATGCTCAAACTACTGCACAATTGCACTCTTCTCACATGCTAGTAAAGCAATGCTCAAAATTCTCCAAGCCAGGCTTCAACAGTACATGAACTGTGAATTTCCAGATGTTCAAGCTGGTTTTAGAAAAGGCAGAGGAACCAGAGATCAAATTGCCAACATCCGCTGGATCATGGAAAAAGCAAGAGAGTTCCAGAAAAACATCTATTTCTGCTTTATTGACTATGTCAAAGCCTTTGACTGTGGATCACAATAAACTGTGGAAAATTCTGAAAGAGATGGGAATGCNGAGTGAAGCAGGTATGTCCATACACGGCTGGAAAAAGCAGCTCACATAAGCTGGACCAACAAAAAAACCTGCCACCAGAAGTCAGTAAGTAAAGTTTTGAGGAGGTATCTGCCACCTCAAAGGCAAGAGCAGAAATGCAACCCCCCACCCAGGAATATGAACAATCAAGGAAACTCGTTATTATCAAAAGATCACAATAATCCTCCAGCATGCAAATTCAAAGAAATGGAATTTTGCAGTTTATCTGATAAAGAATTCAAGGTAGCTATTTGAGGAAACTCAATGAGTGACCAAAAAGTATGATTCAATGAAATCTGAAAAACAATACCTGAACAAAATGAGACTTTCCATGAAAACAGAAATAATTGAAAAGAACCAAACAGAAAGTCCAGAGCTGAAGAAGCCAATGAAGGTAATGAAAAATGCAATAGAGGGTGTCTACAGCAGAACAGACTAAAGATAGAATGAATCAAGGATCTTAAAGGATGGAAACTTTGAAATAATCCAGTCAAAGGAGAACAAAGTAAAACGAATGAAAAAGAGAGAAGAAAGCCTGCATAATCTATGGGACATCATGTACAAATATTAGAATGATTGAAGTTCCAGTTGGAAAAGAGGGGGGTAAGGGGCAGAAAGGCTATTTAAAGAAAAAAAAGTTGTTGAGAATTTCCCAAGCCTGGGGAGAGACTTAGACATACAAGTTCACAAAGTGAATAGATTACCCATTATCTCAGTGCAAAAAGGCCTTCTCCAAGGTACATTATAATGAAACTGTCAAAAATCAAAGACAAGTATAATCTTAAAACCAGCAAAGGAATAAAGGTTGTAAACTCCAAAAGAACCTCCATTAGGCTATCAGTAAATTGCTCAGCAGAAACCCTATAGGCCAGGAGAAAGTGGAGTGATATAAGTCAAAGTTTTAAAAGAAAAAAATGCCAGTCAGGAATACTTTATCCAGCAAGAATATCCCTCAGATATGAACGAGCAAAAGGACTTTTCCAGACAAAAACTTTCTGAGAGAGTTTATCCTACCTTGCAAGAAATGCTGAAAGGAATTCTTCAAGCAGAAATGAAAAGATTCTAATTAGACATGAAAACATATGGAAATGCATAGCATACTGGTAAAGATAAATATAGAGTCAGATTTAGAAGGCTAATTCTGGGCTTATTCGTGGCTTAGTAGTAAAGAATCCGTCTGCCAGTGCAGGAGACATGGGTTTGATCCCGCATGCTGCAAAGCAGCTAAGCCCATGGGCCGCAACTATTGAGCCTGTGCTTCAGACCCTGGGAACTGCAACTACTGAGCCCATGCGCTGCAGCTACCGAAGCCTGTGTGCCCTATAGCCCATGCTCCACAACAAGAGAAGCCACTGCAATGAGAAGCTCGTGCACTGCAGCTAGAGAGTAGCCCCTGCTCTCCACAACTAGAGAAAAGCCTACGTGGCAACGAAGAGCTAGCACAGCCAAAAATAAAGAAACATTTTTTTAAAACTTAAAAAAAGACTAATTCTGTAACATGAGGGTATGTTAACCATTTAACTATAGTACAAAGGTTAAACACAAGTTTTAAAAATAACTATAGCCACTGTAACTTAACAAATACACAATATAAAAAGAGATAAATTGTGACATCAAAGTCATAAAAGGACAGAAGCAAAAAGTGAGATTTTTACATGCAATTGAAGGTAAGTTTCTATCAGGATAAAATATATTATTTTATCTATGTTTTGGGTAAGTCTCATAGTAACCATGGGCTTCCCCAGCGGCTCAATGGTAAAGAATCTGCCTGCAATGCAGGAGACTCATGTTAGATCCCTGGGTGGGGAAAGTTCCCTGGAGGGTATGGCAACCCAGTCCAGTATTCTTGCCTGGAGAATCCCATGTACAGAAGAGCCTGGCAGACTACAGTCCATAGGGTTGCAAAGAGTGGGAAATAACTGAAGAGAAAAGCATGCACGTGTAATCACATGGTAACCATAACACAAAAACCTATAATAAATTTATACAACATAAAGAGAGAAGAGTTAGACGTACCACCATGGAAAATCACCAATTCACAAAGGTTCGAAGGAGAAAAAAAACAGTGGAAATACCAAATAGTCAGAAAGCAATTAGTAAGACATAACTGTGAAGTGAAATTGCTCAGTCGTGTCCGACTCTTTGCAACCCCATGGACAGTAGCCTGCACCAGGCTCCTCTATCCATAGGATTTTCTAGCCAAGAGTACTGGAGTGGGTTGCCATTTCCTTCTCCAGAGAATCTTACCTAGGAATCAAACCCGGGTCTCCCACATTGATAGACAGACGCTTTACCATCTGAACCACCAGGGGATCTAAGAATCCTTAAAGATCAATCAGTTTACTTCAGTTCAGTCACTCAGTTGTGTCCGACTCTTTGCAACCCCCATGGACTGCACCATGCCAGGCTTCCCTGTCCATCAACGACATGTTCAAACTCATGTCCATCAAGTCAGTGATGCTATCCAACCATGTCATCCTCTGTTGTCCCCTTCTTCTCACACCTTCAATCTTTCCCAGCATCAGGGTCTTTGCATCAGGTGGCCAAAGTATTATAGCTTCAGCTTCAGCATCAATCCTTCCAGTGAATATTCAGCTCTGATTTCCTTTAGGATTGACTGATTTGACCTCCTTCCTGTCCAAAGGACTCTCGAGAGTGTTCTCCAACACCACAGTTCAAAAACATCAATTCTTTGGTGCTCAGCTTTCTTTATGGTCCAATTCTCACATCCATACATGACTACTGGAAAAACCACAGCTTTGACTATATGGACCTTTGTCAGTAAAGTCATGTCTCTGCTTTTTAATATTCTGTCTAGGTTTGTCATAACTTTTCTTCCAAGGAGCAAGGGTCTTTTAATTTCTGCAGTGATTTTTTTTTTTTTTTTTACCTCTGAAGTGATTTTTGAGCCCCCCCCGCCAATAAAGTCTGCCACTGTTTCCATTGTTTCCCCATCTATTTGCCATGAAGTGATGGGACCAGAAGCCATGATCTTAGTTTTCTGAATGTTGAGCTTTAAGCCAGCTTTTCCACTCTCCTCTTTCAGTTTCATCAGGAGGATCTTTAGTTCCTCTTTACCTTCTGCCATAATGGTGGTGTCATCTACATATCTGAAGTTATTGATATTTCTTCCTGCAATTTTGATTCCAGCTGTGCTTCATCCAGCCCGGCATTTCACATGATGTATTCTGAATATAAGTTAAACAAGCAAGGTGACACTATACAGCCCTGATGAACTCCTTTTCCAATTTGGAACCAGTCCATTTTCCCACGTCTGGTTCTAACTGCTGTTTCTTGACCTGCATCCAGATTTCTCAGGAGGCAGGTAAATATCAATAATTACCTAAAAGTAAATGGATTGAACTCAATAATCAAAAAGCACAGAGCAGCTGGATGCCAAAAAAACTCAAGACCCAAATATATGCTGCCTACAAGAGGCTTCAGGGTCTCCCTAACCTAATCCCAAGGTGCCCTATCTTTCAGGCCTATCTTTTACTTCTCTGCAGAAGGGAATAGCTACCCACTCCAGTACTTTTGCCTGGAGAATTCCATGGACAGAGGAACCTGGTGGGCTACAGTCCCTAGGGTTGAAAAGAGCTGGACACAGCTGAGTGACTAACACTTTCACTTTTCACTTTACCACTCTAGCCAAGGAGTTGTTCATCAATAAACAATGAGCTAAACTCTCACTGGGCTTCCCTGGTGGCTCAGAGGTTAAACCGTCTGCCTGCAATCCGGGAGACCTGGGTTCGATCCCTGGGTCAGGAAGATCCCCTGGAGAAGGAAATGGCAACCCACTCCAGTATTCTTGCCTGGAGAATCCCGTGGACAGAGGAGCCTGGTGGGCTACAGTCCAAGGGGTTGTAAAGAGTTGGACACGACTGAGAGACTTCACAGTAAACTCTCATTACAGTGGTTAAGAACAAAGTCTCCACCCTAATGGACCATCTAGTTTAGTAGGGAGATAGACATCCACACAGTTTACCAAGATATGAGGTAAATAAAATAAATGTTAATGACAAGGCACAAAAGTCATGCTATGTAGTGCACAAAAAGGAGCAATTACTTGTCAGCAGGAGATCGGAGTGAATACCATATAGGCTAGGCCTTAAGGGATAAATAAGACTCTATCCCTTAAAGTGAAGATGGAAAGTAGAGTATTCAATACAGAAAAAACAATGTGAACCAAATATGAACGTACATGACCTATTTAAGGAATTGTGAAAAGTGCAATTTGATTAGAACATTAAGTGCTGAGGTCAGAGTAGAGAGAGAGGGAGCTGGAAAGGTAAGCTGAGGCCAGACAGTAGACAACTTTATGTGACTTGTACTTTGTAAAATAAGCTTTCAGAATAGAAGAATAATATGCTTTACTTTGTGTAACAGTAACATAACCAAAGCATTTGTGAATGTGAAGATGAATTAAGGAGATAAGAGAATGGAGGCAGAGAGACCGATTAAGCTTCAAGGAGAAGAAAAGAGGAAAAAATTAACACTGGGTGGCTAGTAACAGAGAAAGGGGGCCAGGCTACTGGAAAATGATCTTGCAGAAGCCAAAAAGGTTTGACTATAAAGCCAGGCTGGGGGGAGGTACATGGGGAAGGAATGGAATAAAATTTATCAAAACTATATACTTAGATTACTTTCTTCTGGCCCACTTTGTGCATGGCTTCAGTGCAGAGCACAAAAGGAAGAGTGACACCAGAGGAGGCTAGAAACAGTCATGAGTCAGATCATTCCCATGTTGGCATGTTGAGGATTTGGATGTTCTTCTACAAGAAGTGGAAGCCCATCGCAAGGACTTTTAGTAGCAGAATGAGATGATCGGTTTCCCCCCTTCATCCTATCCATCCTTATTCTGGCTGGAATCCATAATACATTATTTTCTCTTCAACTTCTTATCCTTGCAAATCGTTCCTACAAAACATACACTAAAGATCAATTTAATTGCCTGCCTTCTCTGGTCTTATGCATTGGCTGAGTAAAATAAAGTAATTCCCAGCTTGATTCTCCTATACATACATTGTCTTCAACACTGTCTTGCCATAACAATGCTCAGAATTCTTTCAGCATCTCTTGTTATCTCTTTTTCTTAGTCTCCACAATAGGTATGCCAAATTGTTCTATTTTTCTCATATGTTCTTCCCCACAATTTACTGCCTCAAACTAAGCTTTATCTTATCTGTTAGAAAGTTTCTCAACATCCTGCCACCAATATCTGCAAACTTACCTGCACTTACATCCACTTGTATCAGTTTAAAAAGTGACTGCACCTGGAGGAGGAAATGGCAACTCACTCCAGTACTCTTGCCTGGAAAAGTCCATGGACAGAGGAGCCTGGCGATCTGCAGTCCATGGGGTTACATGACTGAGCACGCACATGCATGGAGGTGGAGAGAGATGGGTTGGTAGCAATAAACTTGTAGAACTAAAAAAAAAAATTGACTGCAAATATCAAAAAGCACAATAGCAGTTTAAATTATGAGATTATGTTTTCTTTCTTTTTAAATTTCTTTTTTTAAAGAAAAATTTCTTGCATGAGACAGGGTGCTCAGGGCTGGTGCACTGGGATGACCCAGAGGGATGGGATGGGGAGGGAGGTGGGTGAGGGGTTCAGGATGGGGAACACATGTACACCCATGGCTGATTCATGTCAATGTATGGGAAAACCAATACAATATTGTAAAGTAATTAGCCTCCAATTAAATAAATTTTTTAAAAGTAAAGTTTCTTTAAAAGTTTTTAAAGAAAAATTTTAAAGTTGGTTTAAAATGCTGTGTTAGTTTCTACTGTACAGCAAAGTGAATCAGTTATACATATACATATATCTACTCTTTTAAAAATTCTCTTCCCATTTAGGTTATTATAGAGCACTGGAAAGAGTTCCTGGTGCTATACAGTAGGTCCTTATTAGTTATCTACTCAATACTAAGCTTCTAATTTATCCCTCCTCTCCATTCCCACCAGTAATCATAAGTTGTTGTCTACATATGTGACTATTTCTATTTTGTAAATAAATACAATTTATTCCATTTTAAAAGATTCCACATGTAAGCAATATCATATGATATTCGTTTTTCTCTTTCTGACTACTGTACTCAATCTCTAGCTCCATCCATGTTGCTGCAAATGACTTTATTTTGTTCTTTTTAATGGCTGAATAATATTCCATTGTATACTTGTACCATATCTTCTTTGTCCATTTCTCTGTCGATGGACATTTAGGTTGCTTCCATATCTTGGTTGTTGTAAACAGTGCTGCAATGAACAGTGGGATGCATGTATCTTTTTGAATTATGGTTTTCTAGGAGTGGTATTGCAGGATCATCTGATAAGTCTATTTTTAGTTTTTTAGGAACCTCCACACTATTCTCCATATGGTTGTACCAATTTATGTTCCCACCAACAGTGTAGGAAGCTTCCATTTCTCCACACCCTCCCCAGCATTTATTATTTGTAGATTTTTGGATGATGGCCATTCTGACTGGTGTTAGGTGATGTCTCATTGTAGTTTTGATTTACATTGCTCTCTTAATTACAGCATCTTCGATGCTCATCAAAGCATATTAGAGCATCTTGATGCTGAGCATCTTTTCATTTTTTTTTTTTTTTTTGGCCATCTGTATGTAAGAATTTGTATTTTCTCACATAAAAAGCTTGGGGCCAAAGACTAGAGGGTATTGACAAGGAATAAGTATAATAACTGGGAGGCTGGGACAGGAGTATAGAAAGTTAAAGCATCACTGGCTATCATAAGAGGAACTCAGTAGTTGCTGCTACTATTATTTTTCTTACTATGGAATTAGTCCTAAGTCACAAAGAATATCAGCAGACAAGTTGTTACGAGTCCTCAGATTTCCTGATTTAATATGCTTAGACAACCTTAATGAGGATAATGTTTCTGGCTTAGGAAACCAGTGAGTATTTAATTCCTCATAAACCATTTCCCTGTGGCTCCTTGCACACTCAGTCGGTGGCAATCATTGCTTCCAGGAAGGCATAATCCGCCTAGAGAAAATGACCTTTGCTAAGTTTGAAATCTCATGGTGAACTTTCTTGAGTCCCTTGTCAGATATTTGTCTTGAAATTCGGGCCTTTTGAAAGGAAAAGAAGCCATCTAAATTTCAAAAGTGTTCTATTAACCAAGGGAAATTTTTAGTTATTTGAAAACAAAGCTAATACTCTATTTTTAAAAAGGAATCATAATGGAGAAAGAATGGAGGCTATGATCCAACAAAAGTCCTATTGTGTGAAAAGTAGGAAGTGCTGGGGAAAGAGTTAAGGGGTGTGTGTGAGACAAGTGCATGACAGATGAGACTGTGTCCTTTGCTCATAGTGCAAATTGTGTGGGTTGAAAGTTTTGGAGAAACTTGGAAAGCTTCTCCAAGTTTGAAAGCCTTTGAGAAAAACCCTATATCAACAGAGGATGGCCACAGAAGCATAAAAATTGTGTCATGGTGTTTTAGGCAGAATAGTAGCTGGTGCATATGGCAGGAGAAATAGAGAGGTTCCTGGGAAACTCTGAAGACACATAAAGGGTGAAAGTGAGACGTGAAAGTGAAGTCAACTCAGTCGTGTCTGACTCTTTGCGACGCCATGGACTGTAGCCTACCAGGCTCCTCAGTCCATAGGATTTTCCAGGCAAGAATAGTGGAGTGGGTTGCCATTTCCTTCTCCAGGAGACCTTCCCAACCAGGGATTGAACCCAGGTCTCCCGCATTGTAGGCAGACCCTTTACCGTCTGAGCCACCAGGGAAGTCCTAAATAAAGGGTAGTTTAGAAATAAACATTAATATACTTGCCAGGAAGTCACAGCAGAGAAGGTCTCAGTAGAGGCCTCTGTTCAAAGAACATAATAGTGGTAGCTGTCAGTAGGCAACTCCAAGATGAGATCCAGATGGAGGATTTTGCCAAGTCTCAGAGGATTTGCAGTATCATGAAAGTCAATGAAAGTAGCCTGATCAGCAGGAGGAGATGGCTGAGCTTCTTGAGAGCCATCATCCTGCATTGCCTATGCCAGGAGATCTGACAAAACCCACCCATTTTAGCAGTTATCACAGTAAACATATATGAACCAATGCCCAGAGCTCAGTGAGGCAAGCTATGCATCCCACACATTATTTGGATGCCAGGGAAGAAGCACAATGTGTAGACCGGAAGACAGCCCGACTATGCTATTGTTAAGATATATAATAAACTTCTGTGTTCAGATTTCAAAAGATGAGAGGGGAAGAGAAAGAGTAAGAGGAAAAGCACCTTGAAAAACTAAGCACTAATCTCCCAAGAGACTAGGTTTATCTTAAACTGTTTTTACCATTAACTGGGCAAAGCTGAATGTTTCACTTCCCTCATTTTTCTATTTTGTAGTTTGAAAAATCTCAAGCCAACAAAGGTTGAAAGATTTTTTACAATGGGTATTCCTATTTCTTCACCAGCATTCATCAGTTTTTAATGTTTTGTCTTACTCAACTTAATACTTCAGTATGCATCTTCTAAGAATAAGGACATTCTCCTTTATAAAAATACTAATGACATTCTCCTATATAACAATACATCTATTGAGAGAGTCAATTCCTAGGCAGGTTGATAAGAAGTCCACAGCCCCAGAGGAGGACAAAGGGGTCTGGGGTTCTTGAGGAGGAGATAGGGGTCTGGAGTTCTCAAGGAGGAGGAAAGGACAAACGTTTTAAGTCCAGAGCTGATGCTTGCACAACAAAAAGCTTGCTCAAGGATGAGTTGCTCAAGTTTTTCCCTAAACTCTGTACCAATGACTATATAACAATAATGTTTCCTGCTTGAGGATGTGTTTCTCCTTGAGAAACTTCTGACTAATCCTATCTTAATATGTATATTATGGGAATGGGTCTGGTAAGACCTTTTACAATTGAGACATTCTTTTGATTACTGTAACAACCAATTTTAAAAGTATATACCTCCCTTGCTAAGACTAGTGAGGGGGGCACTCTCCGTCCCCCTTCTATTGTCTATGCCAGAAGCTTCCTCTGTCCCTTTTTCACATTAATAAAACTCTGATACACAAAAACTCTTGAGTTATCAAGCCTGGTCCCTGACCCCTTTGGAGATCACAAATTTGACACCATTCACCATAAGCTATCACTATATAACAATACTATATAGGCCAATCTCTTATAACAATAACAGTATGCATCTCCTAAGGATAAGGACCTTCTCCTATATGCCAATACTACTAACATATGCAAGAAAATCACATTAATTGAATAATATCTAATGTACAGTCCATATTTAACTTTGTAATTGTCCAAAATATCTGTTATATGTGGTCTACTTTCCCCACCCTGATCCAGGATCCAGTTGCATTTGATATTTATGTATGCCTCTTTAGCCCCTCTGTTCTTTTCATGATGCTGACTTTTATTTTTAAAAAAATAAAAATCCAGGACAGAATCTTACAGAATTGCACATTTTTATTTTATCTGACTCGTTTCATCATGATTAGATTTAGGTTAAACTTTTTTATAAGTAAACTACATAGGTGACGTGTATTTCTTATTGATTCCCATCAGGAGGCACATGACACTTGGTTCAGCTATTGATGATGCTAAGTTTGATTATTGATTAAGGTGGTGACCACACCAACTCTCTATTAAAGATATAATTTTCCCTTTTCAGTCAACAACTAATATACAGGATAATATAAAAGAATATTATGTTCTCAACAACCTTTTATCCAAAGGCTTTAGCATCCATTGATGATCCTTAGATGTTATATGGGAAGTTTGCCAAATGATGATTTTCTAATTTTATCTTCTACACTTACTAGCTCAATTCTTCTAAAAAAAAAAAAAACAAATAAAATTCTCTCTTTTGGATACCACTATGATTCATAGGACTTCCCAGGTGATGCTGGTGGTAATGAACCCAACTACCAATGCAGGAGATGTTAGAGATGTGTTGGATCCCTGGGTCAGGAAGATCCCTGGAGGAGGGCATGGCAATCGACTCCAGGATTCTTACTTAGAGAATCCCATGGACAGAAGAGCCAGGTGGGCTACAGTCTATAGAGTTGCAAAGAGTCTGACATGACTGAAGAAACTTCACATGCCCCTGGATTCATAAATTTTATTTTATTCAATGTATTATAATCCATTATCATTATTTTGTATATATATATTTTGAAACTCAAATCTTCATAATTTTGACCAGTAGACAACAACTTCAAGCTGGCTCATTTGTCCTTTTGTCCTGAGCTCATTGATCTTTGAGGACTTCCTTGATTTCTGGCACATCAAGGTGTTCTTAGTTCACCTAGTACTTCATCTGCTACAGACCTGGAGTTATTTCTCCAAGGATCCTTCTCTCTGTCTTGTGGACAGTGGTATTTAGAAACCAAGGTCTGACTGCCAGTTGTGTTCATTACTAGAGCAACACTGCTTCTAGTGTTGCTCCAAAACACGTCTGAGTGTCAGTGTGAAACTATAACTCTCATCCAACCCAACAGCCATATAATTAACTTATTAGACTTATTCCAATTACCCATACAGGAGTCAAGGAATCAGAGTTTTATTATAAAAGGTAAATTAAATCATGTCTTCTCTTCTTAAAATCATCCCCATGTAGTAAACCTCAGAGCTTCCCTGATAGCTCAGCTGATAAAGAATCTGCCTGCAATGCAGGAGACCCTGGTTTGATTCCTGTGTTAGGAAGATCCCCTGGAGAAGGGATGGGCTACCCACACCAGTATTCTTAGGCTTCCCTGGTGGCTCAGATGGTAAAGAATCAGCCTGCAATGTGGGAGACCTGGGTTTGATCTCTGGGTCGGGAAGATCCCCTGGAGGCGGGCATGGCAACCCACTCCAGTATTCTTGCCTGGAGAACCGCCATGGACAGAGAAGCCTGGTAGGCTACAGTAGGGCCACAAAGAATCGGACATGACCAAGAGACTAAGCACAGCACAGCACAGTAAACTTCAGCCACATTGATCTTCCTTTAGTTCTTCTAATGCAATAGTGTCTGGCGGTGACCAAGATGGTCCATTTTCAAAAACCCTACCCTTTAAAACTGCAAGATTTTGTATGTATTTATTATGTATACATGTATTAGTACAATAGTACACTCTATGTAAATACAACCAAATAAATATGGTTGGAGTTGGGCTAGCAATTTTCTTTTTAATTGATGGGATGCCTATCAATTTGGAATTTGGAAACCACTGTTCTAATCCTAAATTTCCTACTGGAGTCTTTGGATGTGCTATTTTCATGAGGAATTTAAGGTTAATTTTATTTCCTCTATAAAACTGTAAATACCATGCATGCACAGATCATATTGTTTTATTTCTCCATTGTATACCCAATCACCTAGAACGTGACTGGCACATACTATTATTACTCAATACATATACACATGTCAGAGAGAATAAATAGAGAAAAGAATGGAAATTACAATTTGGTCCATTATCAAAAATATCTCTAAAATGTTTCTTTATTTTGTGTGCTATTTATTTTGCATGCAAATTGCTCATTCATATATGGAGAGGTCAGTTGGTTGATTGGTAGACTGAGTAAAGGAACAAAATTATAAACAGAATTATAATGGAGGGGGTTATTGCAGACACGAGAACATTTTTAGGGTAAAGTGATTACTTGGAAGCTAGCAGAGGTCAGACTGAATATTCTGTCCTTGAGCAGGTCAACTGCAGTATTAAGGAAACAACTTTAGTTGTTTATATATATATTCCATAAAATCTTGGGAATTTAACTATAGATCATACATAGCAGACTATCTCTATATAATGTCTGACTATCCTTCCACCTATACAGTGCTTTACTCAGGCCAGGTCTGTACTATTTCCCCCAGAAGAACTTCTGGATAATTTGAGCAGAGACCTAGTTTGAGGATTTCTTGGCCTTTCCAAATGCCTTCTCTTGTTTCCCGTGGGTTTTTGTGGAGTTGAACTCTCTTAAGCATACACATCATTGTGGGTACAATAAAGCTCCGTGTTAATTAACTCCATTTTAGAAGGACATAGTCCTAGACTTAGGTGACAATTGGGAAATTGAACTTAGGAAAATTAAATTTTCTTTCTCAGAGATTCAATTGCTAGTAGTGACAGCTGTATCACAGCTAGGCAGGTATCTCTGCAGAAGAGTTTTGCTCTGAAAGTAGTAAAGTGTTAAGGAATCTTCTTGAGAGGGTTCCATCTCAGAAACCTAGAGTTGACATTTAAGGCCCTAAATGCTGTCTCTGAATTTCATGTCTTTCTGTGCAGCTCAGACATGCTTAAGTGAAATCACATTTCTTAAGGTCAGAGTCATCAATGGAAGAACTAGAATGAGGTAAGATTCTATCAACTCTCATTCCAGGACCCTCCAACTAAATTCAGGTGAAATGTTATTGTAATGAATATCTGTGTATCTATTATAATGATCAGAGAGAAAGGGAAGATGTATAACTTAAGGTCTCACGTATCCATAATGTTGTGTGAGATGGGGTAGGAAGCCAGCCTCAGTTTCTCACTCCTTCATAGGATGATTTTGAGTATATAAGTGCTATAGGAATTCTTTTTAGTGCACTAGTTGGACTATCTTTCTCTCTTCCTGCCATCTTTTCTCTTTCTACCTTTGTTTAGCTATAGTCACATAGTTGCAGTTTCCCTTAAAACCTCAGCTGAAGTGAGTATTATGTTTTTTTGTATGTAAAATTTAAAAATTCTAGTTTTTTTTTTCAGTAATGGGACAAGTTTGGATTCTTTTGATAGTCTTTGGTATTAAAATGATTAAAATCAGTGGGGCTTTTGTTCTTCCTTTTCACTTTCCCTAAACTGCATGCTAAGTCACTTCAGTTGTGTCTGACTCTGTGCGTCCCTATGGACTTAGCCCTCCAGTTCCTCTGTCCCTGGGATTATCCAGGCAAGAATAGTGAAGTGGGTAGCCATTCCCTTCTCCCAGGAATTCTTTTTAGTGCACTACACAGAGATGAACCTGCGTCTCCTGTATTAACAGGCAAATTCTTTACTACTGAGCCACCTGGGAAGTCCAGTTTATGGATAGATATTCAATATAAAATATTTCAGCCAAAAATAATCTTCTGAGGGTTATATTTTCAACCTTTTTACTGCAGTGGCAGTAACATACAATTAATGACAATCATGCTTTTTGTAGTATGAATGATATTTTAACTTTGGTCTTAAGTATAATTTGTATGACATGTTCATTTTCCCTGTTGGGCTCACTTGATACTTCCAAACGAGGAACATGTATTCCTTTCTGCCATTCTGATTATCTTTTACTCAACAGGTAGTCTTGACAAGGCTGGAATAATCTAAATAGAATAATTACACTACATATAACTAAAGTTACCACTATAGCACTGTGACTACTCTTTGAAGGGATTCATTCAGAACCTTCCTATAAAGGGAATAGATATTAGGCCAGTTTTGTCCTTGTCACCATCAATACTTCATTATCATCATCAAATAAAATGTAGAGATTTCCTCATGCCCAGCAGAATTACATATGACTTAACATTTTTGATTTACTGTGGCCATTCTCATTGATGGCTCTAAGAACAGCCAGAAATTTTAAAACGCCAATCTCTGCAATCTATCTTTAGAAATCATGATTAAATGGACCTAAAGCCTTGATAACCTCTAATTCTAAGGGTATATAGACACCAACAGAATTAGATTCGTTCCAAGGATTTGGATCAGTACTTACTCTTTGGTGATAAAACTCAATTGAGCGCTTCCCTGGTGGCTCAGTAGTAAAGAATCCACTTACCAATGCAGGAGACCCAGGCTGGATCCCAGGTCGGGGAAGATCCCACATGCCACAGAGCATCTAAGCCCATGCACCACAACTGCTGAGCCTGTGCTCTAGAGCCTGGGAGCTGCACCTGCTGGAGCCCACACGCGCTAGAGCCCATCCTTGGCAACAAGAGAAGCCCATGTATAGCAACTAGACAGTAGCCCACACTGGTCACAAATAGAGAAAAGCACACACAGCAGTGAAGACCCAGCACAGCCAAGGAAAAAAACAAACTTGATGGGATGTGAAAATGGATACAGATATACACAGCCCATAAGCTGTACATTACTGACAGTTGTGTTGTGTTAAGCCTGCCTTGTTTTACTTTGTTTCATGTTAACCAACATGAAAAGAATATTTTATCTGGGAATCCAGATTCCTGAATCCTCTTGAAAAATGAGAATCCTCTTGAAAAATGAGAATCCTCATATCCAAGGTTTCCATTCCTACAAGCCAACTTGCAGCTGTGTAGTGGTACATGTGCTCTCAACTTTCGGAAGTCTTTACCTCTCACTTAAGTATAGCCTACACATGTACGGGGCTTCCCTGGTGGCTTAGATGGCAAAGAACCTGCCTGAAGTGCAGCAGACTTGGGTTTGACCCCTGGGTCAGGAAGATGCCCTGGAGAAGGAAATGGTAACACATTCTAGTATTCCTGCCTGGAGAATTTCATGGACAGAGGACTTGTGGGCTACAGTCCATGGGGTCTTCAAAGAATCTGGGCTCTGGTGACTAACACTTTTTTACATATGTATACTGCTTGTGTCATGTATTTTGCTTTACTGATCCCTCAGTTCAGTTCAGTCACTCAGTCGTGTCTGACTCTTTGTGACCCCATGGGCTGCAGCATGCCTGCCCTCCCTTGTCCATCACCAACTCCCTGAGTTTACTCAAACTCATGTCCATTGAGTTGGTGATGCCATCCAACCATCTCATCCTCTGTTGTCCCCTTCTTCTCTTGCCTTCAATCTTTCCCAGCTCAGGGTCTTTTCAAATGAGTCAGGTCTTCGTATCAGGTGGCCAATGTATTGGAGATTCAGCTTCAGCATCAGCCCTTCCAATGAATATTCAGGACTGATTTCCTTTAGGATCGACTGGTTGGATCTCCTTGCAGTCTAAGGGACCTTCAAGAGTTTTCTTCAACAGTTCAAAAGCATCCATTCTTCGGCACTCAGCTTTCTTTACAGCCCAACTCTCACATCCATACCTGACTACTGGAAAAACCACAGCTTTGACTAGATGGACCTTTGTTGGCAAAGTAGTGTCTCTGCTTTTTAATATGTTGTCTAGGTTGGTCATAACTTTTCTTCCAAGGAGCAAGCGTCTTAATTTCATGGCTGCAGTCACCATCTGCAGTGATTTTGGAGCCCAAAAAGATAAAGTCTGACACTGTTTTCACTGTTTCTCCATCTATTTGCCATGAAGTGATGGGATCAGATGCTATGATCTTAGTTTTCTGAATGTTGAGCTTTAAGCCAACTTTTTCACTCTCCCATTTAACTTTCATCAAGAGGCTCTTTAGTTCTTCTTCACTTTTTGCCATGAGGGTGGTGTCATCTGCATATCTGAGGTTATTGATATTTCTCTCGGCATTCTTGATTCCAGCTTGTGCTTCTTCCAGTCCAGCGTTTCTCATGATGTATTCTGCATAAAACTTAAATAAGCAGGGTGACAGTATACAGCCTTGATGTACTCCTTTCCCTATTTGGAACCAGTTTGTTGTTCCATGTCCAGTTCTAATGGTTGCTTCTTGACCTGCATACAGATTTCTCAAGAGGCAGGTCAGGTTGTCTGGTATTCCCATCTCTTTCAGAATTTTCCAGAGTTTGTTGTGGTTCACACAGTCAAAGGCTTTGGCCTAGTCAATAAAGCAGAAGTAGATGTTTTTCTGGAACTCTTGCTTTTTTGATCCCTACAAATATTCTATTTGCAATCCTTAAACAAGAGCATGCACTGTGAGCTACCCAGGGCCTGAGTAGCTGTGACTGTGATGTCTCTGGGTCTGTCCACTCATCTGTTCACTTGGGCTCAACACATCTCTTTTCATAGTTTTCTGTAATAGTTGTGACCTTCAATTACAAAAATGCATTCAAAAATACTTTGAAGTTCTACAAGTTAATCATGAAAGTGAAACTATGAGTCTCTCAGTTGTGTCCAACTCTGTGACCCCATGGACTGTAGCCTGCCCATCTATGGAATTTTGGGGCCAAGAATACTGGAATGTGTTGCCATTCCCTTCTCCAGGGGATCTTTCTGAATCAGGAATTGAACCTAGGTCTCCCACATTGCAGGCAAATTCTTTGTTATCTGAGCCACCAGGGAAGCCATGTACAAAAAATAGACAGTTTGTCAACTAAAATCTTGAGTTCCCTCTGCTAATAGTAATGGCATCATGGAAGGAATAAATAGAAGGAAACAACTCCTGGTCTGAAACAGAGCTATTCTATTTCATAGGCAGCTGGTGTCATGGAATGAGGCTGATGTTAAGTTAGAAGAGCTTCACAGAAGTCCTGGAAACTGAACAAATAATTGTACCTCCAGGAACCTCATGTCCTCATGTATAAAACACGGAAGACAGGGCCTGCCCTCTGAATTCCCAAGTTTGTGGTCATCATCAAATGAAATAAAGTATGTGAAAGTAATGAATGAACTGTCAGACATTATCTTAACACAGGCAATAATTAGTATTTAGTGATTAAGTATGAACACATAAAGAATGTTTCCACATCTAATATTTACACATTTTAAGAGTCTGAAAAGTAGTTTAGAATTAAATCAAAGATGGCTTTTTGGAAGAGAAAATTTTGATTGAGTCTCATTTCTAGCTATACAACAGAGAATGGGCCTATGTTACTAATTAAAATAAACTTGCTATTTTGTTTTTTAATTCCATTGCACACCTTTGTTGTGAGAGGAATTGGATAGTTCATATTTTCTTCAAACTACTTACCTCAATATAAAACATTGTATAAAGTTAAATTTAGAAAGAGTGCAAAAAAACCTGACTATTTTGTGACTAAAAAATCTCAGGATATTTATTAGAACTGGAAGGAATCCTTGAGATGATATTTTACAAATCAGGAAGCAGCACAGCAGGATTAAATGACTTGTGCAAATTCTCAAAGCTATGATGTTGCAGGGTTAGAATTCAAGACCATAGGCTTGGACTCCAGTGTTCTTTTTTTTTTTTCCTTCAAATTTTTTATTTTATATTGGGGTATAGCCAATTGTCAATGTTTTGATATTTTCAGGTGAACAGTGAAGGAACCCAGCCAACCATATACATGTATCCATTCTCTCCCAACCCCTCTTCCATCCAGGCTGCCTCATAACAATGAGCAGAGTTCCATGTGCTATACAGTAGGTTCTTGTTGGTTATCCATTTAAAATCTAGCAGTGTGTATACTGGACTCCAGTGTTCATACAGGGGCACCACATCAATGCCGGGGTAACTTCTGACTAGTGGTGAATGAATGTGAAGTCGCTCAGTCGCGTCCGACTCTTTGCGTCCCCATGGACTGTAGTCTACCAGGTTCCTCTGTCCATGGGATTTTCCAGGCAATAGTACTGGAGTGGATTGCCATTTCCTTCTCCAAAGGATCTTCCCAACCCAGGGATCGAACCCGGGTCTCCCACTTAAGCGTCTGAGCCACTAGTGGTACTGAACTGAATCACTGGATGTTTAGATAATCAGATTAGGTTGGGGATATAGGCAAGAGGGAACTGCTGATAAGATCTCTGTGAATTAGAATGTGGGTTAGAATGTGAATTAGAATGAGGAAATCCCAGTTCCTGCAAAGAAAGAAATGAATTGGCATCCTCCCGCACGCATATGGTAATCTCCTCCCTACTCTACTCCTTCCATCATTCCTTTAAAGCTAGGCTACCAATTCTAAAGGAAATCAACCCTGAATATTCATTGGAAGGGCTGATGCTGAAGCTCCGATACTTTGGCCACCGTCAACACTTTGGACAACTCATTGGAAAAGACTCTGATGCTGGGCAGGATTGAAGGCAAAATGAAAAGAGGGAGGCAAAGGATGAGATAGTTAGCATCAGCGACTCAATGGACATAAGTTTGAGCAAACTCTGGAAGATAGTGAAGGACAAGGAAGCCTGGCATGCTGTAGGCCAAGGGGTCGCAAAGAATCGGACACGATTGAGCGACTGAACAATAACTTGGTTACCTTTACATTCTCAGATCAGTCAGACTTTTGCATGACCTTGCTGCCCCGACACACCGGTGAGACTCCCTTTCTGATCAGCACGCTAGAGGAGGACAGCTCCTTCCGGATAATGAAAACGTCAAATTCACAATCAGAGCGAGGAAGAACTCGACCACTGGAACAGTTTCTCCTGGAGGTCAAGAAATCACTCCTCCGCCTCCTAATTTCTCCAATTTCTGAGAGCGTGCTTTCTTTCCTCTTTTTCCACAGCCCTAAGGGACCTGTCCTGAGTTTTCACTATAAGAAGTTTAGGGCCTGAACTAGGTCATTCTTCCAGTCGTCTGTCCCTGGGCGGCCTCTGGAACTTAATTTCTCTCCTCTCTACCACTCACTATCGGTGGCTCTCCTCCCTTCTCGGTTCCGCAGGGGCAGAGGCAGCCGCGCGTCCCGGGGCTCATCGCCCGCTTGGAATTCGGGCTCAGTGCCCGAGACCAGCTTTTTGCGGAGCGGCCCGGTCGCAAGTGCAGGTGCCAATACTCCTGCAGTTGGCCGGAGTTCTTGGCGTACGGAGACTGGTGCCTTTCGCGGGCCTACCCCGCCGCCGACGTCGCGCCCTGCCACCTGGGGTGGGGCTGTTGGCTTCCGAGGCGCCGAGGCAGGCAGGATGCGAGCTCTACCAGAGTTGGACCGTCTGGCTTTCTCCTCCCGAGTCGCAGATGGCCGCGGGACCCCCACTTCCTCCAGCCGTCCCCTGCCGCCGCCACCATCGCCTTCCCCAGCAGCGGTGGCTGGACGACAGCGCCGTCACTGGTTGGATTGGAGTCGGCGGCTCAGACGGGACACCCTGGGGTGGGGGCGTGGGGGAGGGGGGGTGTGCGAAAGGGGGAGGTCAGTGCTGGGCGGGCACTCGGGGGACCCGGCGCTGCCCCCTCCAGCAGCAGCAGCACAGCAGCATCCACAGCCGCCGCCGCAGTCTGAGCGGCCGCAGCAGAGCGAGCGCGAGCTTCGCCAGCTCCGCGCGGCGGAGAGCAGAGGGGCGGCGGCGCCCGCCCCAGCCGAGCCGAGCAGAGCCGAGCGCGCAGCCGGGCCGCCGCCGCCGCCTCGCAGATGCCATCACAGCAACAAAGAGCTCGCTGAGCTGAGAGCCGCGGCGAGAGCTCGCCTGGAAGCCCTCTACGGTGCCCGCTCCAGGAGCTGGTGACAGCAGGAGGAAACGCTCCGGGGGTCTGGGGGAGGGGAGGGGACAGGAGATGGCCAAGAAGAGAAAGGCCCCCAGCATCAAGGGTGAGTTAACGCTCCATTCTCACGTCGCTCCATCCCACCTCCCACCCGCCGGCCGCCCCTGTGGCTAGCCTGTTTACATCCGGGCTTGGCCAAGTGGAAGGCTGCCTGCTGGGGAAGAGTTTTCCTTCTCCGGGAGGCGGGGAGAACTGCTGCACCTTCTTTTACCTCCAGGGAGACTCCGATAGGAGTTTGTCCCCTTTTTGTAACCCGGGGAAACCTGGAGACTCTTGTTCTCACCCCACTCGTTTCCCACTCCAAGAGCTTGGGTATCTGTTGCGCCTTACCCCCTCAGGGCAGTGGGGAGAGAAGCGACTCGGCTCCTGGGGTCTTAACCTTTTCGTAATCAGGCTGTGTGTGTGTGTGTGTGTGTGTGTGTGTGTGTGACAGAGAGAGAGAGAGAGAGAGAGAGAGAGTTTTTCGAGGTGTCTCTCTACTACTCTCTCCTCCCACCCTCCCTCCTCCCTCCGTCCCTTCATCCCAGGGTGACAAGTTCTGCAACCATTTTCCCACTCTCCAGCCTCAAGAGGAGATAGGAGCTGTCTGGCTCTCCTTTCCCGCCATGGTCAAGGGGATTTGCTACGGGTCGGGTCCCTGCAGGCTTTTCCCCTCTTCCCGACCTGCTGAAGCGGGCAGTGACTCCCGTTGTTGAGGCGGGCCTCTGTTGCTCCTTTGGAACCAGGGCTTCTAAAGTTGGAAAGTTCAGAGGGGGAGAAGCTCTGGCAGGAAGGATAAGGATGAGCTTGTTGCCGGGGTGACTTAGGCATCGCGGCGTGGTCGAGAGCTGAACTCTGGAGGGAGCCTCGTAGGCGGCGTCCAGCAGGAGCTGGGTATCCGGGACTCGCCCAGCGCCGCGCTGCGCGCAGGGAGCTGGTGCACTCGCCGCCCGCGACCGCACAGACTAGCAGAGGTCGCCGCTGGCCGGCTGCCTAGCGCTTCGACTCTCGCTCTGGGGAGCTAGCGGTGGCGGAGAGGTGGTCTTGCAGCACTGCAGAGAGGTGGAAACCAGCTCGGCACCATGCGCGGTGAGGAAGCCTGTGCCGGGGAACTGCACCGGAGCTTGGTGGGAAGGAGGAAGCAGTGTTTGAAGTTGGATTTCAACCCAATAGGCCTGATGGCCCGGGAGGCGGACATTTATCGCGTCTTGGGGTTTAATAAAACAGGACCACACTCTGAGATGCGAAGGGATATACTCTTGAAAATATAGGTTTGGTTTGCAGCAGCGCGCCAGGCTTTGGCTTGCTGCTGCCTTTCCCCCCCACCCCCAAGTCTTGCTTAGCTCTACTCTAGAGGTCACTAGGGGGACACAACTTTATCTTGGTGCTTCAGCTTGCTTTTTAATTGCCGCGGAGTACTCAAATCACTTATTGGAAAGGGTTTCAAACCGTGATTCTTAATCTTTTAGAAGATGTTGTTACGAAACACCCAGGATTTTCTCTTTTCTACTCTAAACTATAATAGATTTATAATTTTAGTGCAATGCATTTTCTTAAAAATAATACAGCTCCTGTAAAATAGAAAAGGCCTTAAACTTGATTTTTTCTCTCCCAATGAATTAGTACATGTTTACAGTGGTAGACGACTAAAGAAAGAATGAGAGAATATATTCATATATTCATTTACAAACAATTTTCTTACGATAATCTCAAAGAATTAGTATAAACCCAGATTGACAGGGTGCATTAGCTGCACTTTTGGTTCACTCCTTTTTATGGAACCATATCGCACCATGAATGAAACAGAAGGATTGGTTTTCAGCACTGCTGAACGGCTATCCATTGGCAGAAATACATTTCATACCCACCCCAAACCTGGCAGATTGTAAATGATCCATGAAGAGTGGAAAAAATTTTCCAGTTTTACAAAACATGCTACCTGGAGACAATCTTACCCTGAAATTAATCTTGGTAGACATGCAAAAAGATACAACTGAGGCCAAATTAATAAGTGAACTGGTATAACAGTTTGATGAAACATATCTCATTACTACCCACCCCAAACATAAAGAAGTTTTTGATTTGTAAGCCAAGATAGGATTGTATTTTCTTAAATTTAACTAGATAGTGAGCTAATTGAAGAGCAGCAGTTAATAGAGTTTTGCCATTTAAATGTTAAGAGTTTTTTTTTTTTTTGGAGGAATTAATAACTAGGCTTTCCTAGGAAATGTCTCAAGAAAGTTTATTGTAGTTCTTTAAAAATAAGGTTTTCTCATACTACATGTTTTCTTTAAAAGTTATGTTATTTAACTCTTACTGATTTGTGTTTTTTTTTTCTCTCTCTACTAATGCCGAGTTTCTTTTTCTTTAAACCAGATTTCCATTTCTTTCTTAAAAGTAAAGAAACCTTTGAGAAAATCCTTGGAGTTTCCCTTTAGCAAAGCACAGTTAATTGTGATAGTTCAAAGGTAAGCCCAGGAAGTTGGAATCCATTTATTTGCCTCAATGTTGCCTTTTAAGAGGAGCACTCTACAAAAGCATCTGACTGCTGGCTTGCTGAACTGCTCCCAGACATCTGCTTCTAAGCTACAACCAACTTAAACTGGGACCGCCTGGTGGAAAACCAAACTGCTAAATGCTAGGACATTTTTGTTTGCCAGTTTAGTTTGTTTGGCAGGCTGGGGTGAACTTTGTGAATAATAAACTATACATTTAGCAACATCCTGCCTGTGTTGGTTATCCTCTATCCAGAGCTGTTTTCTCTGCTCAGATGATTTGTTAGAGCATGTGACAGGCAAGTTGCTCATTGGCTCCTGTAATCCTTACAACAGACACTACACATCTAGAAAGCTAGAAATTGGCTAGAGGGAAATAGTTTTTTAATACTGACAGAAGATACTAGCTTTCATTTATGGCATTCATTAAAAGACATTCATAAAATGACTTTTATAAAAGAATATTTGTCAATCCAATATTTATAATATTTTAATGAAAAGATGGAGAAGGCAACGGCAGTACACTCCAGTATTCTTGCCTGGAAGATCCCAGGGATAGGGGAGCCTGGTGGGCTGCCGTCTATTGGGTTGCACAGAGTCGGACATGACTGAAGCGACTTAGCAGCAGCAATGAAAAGATATGCTGTAGTCCATTTCAATAAAAGTCTTATAAACATACTACTACTACTTCTACTAAGTCACTTCAGTCGTGTCCGACTCTGTGCGATCCCATCGACGGCAGCCCACCAGCCTCCCCCGTCCCTGGGATTCTCCAGGCAAGAACACTGGAGTTGGTTGCCATTTCCTTCTCCAATGCATGAAAGTGAAGAGTGAAAGGGAAGTCGCTCAGTCATGTCTGACTCTTTGCGACCCCATGGACTGCAGCCTACCAGGTTCCTCCGTCCATGGGATTTTCCAGGCAAGAGTACTGGAGTGGGGTGCCATTCCAGGTTAGTTATATCGAGTATAGTGATAGTAACTCTTCTCCCCCAGTATTATTAGTACAACAAGGCTTCTCATTCACATTTAAAGGTTAAGTTATGCTTGGATTCATCTATTTATGCATTCATTCAGCAATTTTATTGACTAATGGATATGTACTAGATTCTGTGCAAAATTAGGGATGCATTGATAAACATGATACCCAATGAAGGGTATATTAAGAGGGAGGCTTGGAAAGACTAGGTAAACAAATACATGAATAAGAAAATTTTACAATGATTAATATCATGAAAATAAAATAAGACATATTCTGGAAAGTGATTGTGGGGTTACTTTGTGTGTGTGTGTTTGAGGTTACTTTAAATTGTGACATTTGACCTGGGAACCAAATGATGAGTAATTTACCTGCCAAGAGATGGAACATGGCACTGCAAGCCTTAAGGCAGGAATGAGACTGTGGCTTGGGACGTTCAAATATAGAAGAACTGCCAGTTTGGCTGGAGTGCAGTATGTTAGGTAGAGAATGGTAGGGAGAGGCTAGACTTTTTGAACCCTAAATAGGAGTTAGATTTTAGTGCAGTGAAAAGCCTATTGGATGCTCACTAGACATGTAGGGCTTCATTCTCATCCTTGAGGATGGTTTCAGGGAGAGCAGCTTTCCTACATCAACGCCCTAGGCCAAGTAAAGTCCCTATCCAATGAACTTCACTTTTCTAAAAGGTCTAGTTATAATCAAGGAACTGAGGCCTCCTGCTGAGAGCCTTCTCTCCTGCCATCTTGGGGCTGAGATGTTGATAGCATTTCTAGGAATCTCTGCTTAAGGAAATAATTCTAAAGAGAATGAGGACTATTAATAATTCAACATTTTGGTAAAGGTTAGTCATCATCCCCATTCCCCAGCCCCCAACAATCCTTTCAAAGCAAGTAAATCTTAGTAAAAGCATATTTTAATGGTAGAAGGGAGGAGTACAAAGAGCCTAGAATATTACTGTGCAGTAGGTGGAATGTGGAAGGCAGAACAAGAGGTTCCTAGGTAACGGAAAGGGGTCCGTGAAAGAAGAGTGATGCTTGGAAAGGGGACATGAGAAAGCCTCTGAGACATCAGCCAGTTTATGATTTTGCCAAGAGAAGCAGAAGCCTGATGTGAGAGTGTGCCAAGAGAAACATTCTAATTCAAGCACAAAGGAAGTTCAAATCAGGGTATCTTTATGCTTTTGACTGCTTTTTACTTGTGAAGCATTTATAACAATAAAAGCACACAGGCCTTTAAAAAAAGCTCTTTGATTTTACTTATTATTAGGTAGCTCTTATGGATTATAAACCTCACAGATGAAATTAGCATAAAAAAAAGTAGTGATAAAAACTGCTGTTTGTTGGAGGTATCGGCTTGACATCTAATTAGCAAGGAAATTATACTCCTGGGTCTCTATCTTGCTGTGGAGATGTTGGCAGTGGGGAAGGGGGCAGGAGATTGGGTCTATTGGATGATTTTCTGCCCCATAAGCATTTATTCCTAGAAGGTGCCATGATATTTAGAAGACATGTAAATCATAATTTTAAAGCCCTCCACTGCCTCTCCCACCTTCACCTGTCTGCATTTTTTGGCAGCAATTAATAATGAAAATTATGTGAAGAATATTTGTAGCTTCAGGACATTGTTTAGTCTCCCTCCCTGTTTTCTTTGTGGTCCGATGGACTCTTGAGGCTGGCAGGGCTGGTAGTACTCAGGGATTATGTAACTAAGAATGGATTTGGTCCTTACTGGTACTGTAACACAATGTGTTTATGACATCAGAGTTTTTTCATAGCATTGAGAGTCATAGTAGGTTAGAGTTAAAAGAAAGGCTCAGTGTTGATAGAGTTAGTGGAGGAATGCTATAGTAAGAGGTGAGTAATGCTATCAAATATGAATAGTCTATATAAGGAATTTGGTCAATTGTATTATTTGTAATTGCATATTATGTATAAGTCAGGATATGTCTGTTTCTATATCTAGAGAGAGAGAGGTATATAGGCATATCTTGATATGTATTTAAACTAGAGCTCAGTTCTCAATGTAAATTCAGATTTCACTCTGTACATGCGAGTGTGATCATGTCTGCATTTTACATATAAAGAAATTGAGACACAAAGATATTAGGTGTACTTTCTTGGGGTCTAAGAATAAATTGTGTACTGTGGATAAAGGCATAACCAAGCCGTATGACACACTCTTCTTTGACTATGATCAGTGTTTTTTAAAATTAACTAATTTTAATTGGAGGCTAATTACTTTACAATGTTGTAGTGGTTTTCACCATACACTGATATGAATCAGCCATGAGTGTACATCTGTTCCTCATCCTGAACCCCCCTCCCACATCCTTCCCCATCCCATCATCCCTCAGGGTTGTCCCAGTGCACCGGCTTTGAGTGCCCTGTTTCATGCATCAAACTTGGACTGGTGATCTATTTCACATATGATAATACACATGTTTCAATGTTATTCTCTCAAATCATCCCACGCTTGCCTTCTTCCACAGAGTCCAAAAATCTGTTCTTTATATCTGTGTTTCTTTTGCTGTCTTGCATATAGGGTCGTCATTACCATCTTTCTAAATTCCATGTATATACGTTATTATACTGCATTGGTGTTTTTCTTTCTGACTTACTTTACTCTGTATAATAGGCTCTGGTTTCATCCATCTCATTAGAACTGATTCAATGCATTCTTTTTAATAGCTGAGTTATATTCAGTGTTTTAATACCTGTTCACTTTCATCAGGATCTCTCAAGTCTAGCATAGAAAGGGAGATCAATTTTGCTTTTTCATGCTGAATCAGGAGGATGATACACTTTCCTCAGAAGTATCACAACTTTATTGTTTGTGATCCACTTTTAAAATTAAAAATATATTGCTAACAAAGTAGGCTAACTGCTCACAAATGCTAAGGTGATATTGTACAGAGGTTTTAGGGCCTTTCTAGAGATAGGGAGGCCAGACAAAGTGAACAAATATTCTCATTTTTTGAAGTGGTGTAAGTTGGAAAAGATGCATGTGGGTCCCCTCTGAGGTAGATTCAAGTCATTTTGCCATTCACGTGGAAAGCCATTTGACTGCTGTGGTAGCTAGCCTTTAAGATGGCATCAGTGTTTTTTGCCTCTGGTGTTCATACCCTTACATACTCCTGTCCCACACTGAATTGGGGTGTATGTGGCCTGTATTGTGTGGTTGGTAGGCTATGTTGTACTAAAGACGTGGCGGCTTCTGTCTCGCTCTTGTATATCTGGTGCTCTCTTATATTGGTTACTTTGGGGAAGACCAGCTGCCAAGTTGTGAAAGCACTCAGGCATTCTGCTGGAGAGGCCCATGTGGGAAAGAACTGAGGCCTCTTGCTAAGAGCCAACTTCAGCTTGCCCACCTTGTGCACGACCTACCTTAGAAACTGACCCTCTAGCCCAGTTAAGCTGTCAGGTGTCTAGAGCCTTAGCCAACATCTAACTGAACATCATGAGAAATCCTTACCTAGGTCTCCCAACTACCAAACGAAAAAAGAGAGTGATAGACTACAAATGCCCCCAAGTCCTCCAAAAGCCCTCCAAACTGAAAAGACAAAAAGTCCCTTAAACCTAAAATCTCCCAATAAACCCTTCTCTAGCTATATTTATCTACTTCTCCCTACCAAGGAGTCCCTGCTCCCTCCCAGCCCAACTAGTCCCTTTGATGTATAACAAGGAGAGTGAGAAAGAGGATAAAGTAAACATGAAGAAGCCTGTGATTCTTCTACTTCAGTGTAGAATACTAGTCTGCTTTATTTCAGCCCCTCACTCATTTCTTCATTCACTTGACAAATATTAACTGAAGACTTACTCTATGCTAGAAGTGTATTTAGGAATAAGAATGGAGCCTTTAGGTAGGGAACACAGACCATGAATAAACTGTTGAGATTAAAAATTGAAATGTACTATGAGGGAAAAAATAGAGCATGGTCTGGGGGATTTGGAGGGCTGGTGATGGCCTGATGAGGGAGAGTGAGCTATTAATAGGATGTTGCTGCTGCTGCTGCTAAGGCACTTCAGTCATGTCCGACTCTGTGCGATCCCATAGACGGCAGCCCACCAGGCTTCCCCATCCCTGGGATTCTCCAGGCAAGAACACTGGAGTGGGTTGCTGTTTCCTTCTCCAATGCATGAAAGTGCAAAGTGAAATCGCTCAGTCGTGTCTGACTCTTCGCGACCCCATGGACTGCATCCTACCAGGCTCCTCCGTCCGTGGGATTTTCCAGGCAAGAGTACTGGAATGGGTTGCCATTGCCTTCTCCAAATAGGATGGTTAGGTAGACTTAATTGGAAACATAATATTGAAGGAGACAAAGTAGTTTTTATGGAAGAGGAAGAATCTTTCAGAAAGAGAGAAAAGCCAGTGCAAAGACCCCCTGGTGAGAGTATGCTGGCATGTTTGATAAACAGAAAGAAGAGTGAGTGAAATTAGTAAAGAGAATAGAAATAGGAAAGGGGGGCAGAACAGTGAGGGAGGACTGGATCACATCCGGCCCTGTAGGCAATTTTAAAGACTTTGACTTTAATCCTCAGTAAAATGGGGCATCCTTGAAGGTTTTGAACAAAGGACTAACAGGCTCTGACAATTTGAAAAGAATTGCTGTGGCTACCATGTTGAAAATATCCTCTCGGGGCAAGAGAGAAGCTAGAAGACCAGTAAAGAGTCTTGCAATATTTCAGTTGAGAAATGATGGTGGCAACTATCAGGGCGGTAGCAGTGGAGGGCCTGAGAAATGGAAAGACACGGAATATATTTTGAGGGTGGAGCTAATACGGTTTCCGGAACTAACAGGCTGTGTGAGAGAAAGATATGAGTCATGGATGATTCCATAGTTTGTGACCTGGGCTACTAATAGGATGGAGTCGTTATCAGCTGGTATTGGAAGATTGTGGATGGGGCAAGTTTAGTGAGAAAGGAGGTCGGTTTTTTGGTTTTTTTTTTAGGAGATCAGTTTTGGACACATATGAGTTGAAGTGTTCATTTGATAATCAAGTGGAGATGACAAGTAGGAGGTCAAACACATGAATCTGGAGTCTGTGGGAGAGGCTGAGCTGATGATGTGAGTTTGGGAGACCCTGGCACCTAGGTGGTAAGACCTTAGGCTGAAAAACTTCCTGGCGAGTGAGTGTAGGCTGAGAGACATGATCTAAGCCCAAGGTTACTGCATTATTAAGAGGGAAGGGAGATGGAGTGGAAACTGGTTAAGGAGATTCAGAAAGAGCAACTGGTGAGTAAGGGGAAAGTCAAGAGTGTGAGGGGTCCCAGAGCCAAGGGATAAAGTGTATCAAAGTGGAAAGAGAATAATCGACTGTGTCAAATGCTGCTGATGAAGTAACATGAGGGTTGAGAAGTGACCGTGGCATTTATTGCTGTGAAGGTTACTGAAGACCTTGACAAGGGCAGTTGGAATAGGTCGAGAGAGAATGGGAGGAGAATTGGAGACATCAGAGTCAACTCTTTTGAGGGGTTTTGTGGCAAAGGGAGCAAAGAAATGGTGCTATGGCTGGGAGCAGTAATCAGCAAGAAAAAAAAGATTTTTAAGATGGGAGAAATGATGGCAGGCTTCATTCCTTGCTTTTGTCATTTGCTTTGTGAGGTGGTCTTTAACTTCTCTTTCACTATTTTTTTAAACCACTGAACTGTACACATTTTTTTTTAATGGATTTGTTTATTTTTGGCTGCCCTGGGTCTTCGTTATTGCACTTGGGCTTTTCTCTAATTGCGGCAAGCGGGCCTACTCTCTAGTTGCGGTGCTTAGGCTTCTCATTGCGGTGGCTTCTCTTGTTGCAGAGCATGGGCTTTAGGATGCATGAGTTTAGTTGCCCCACTGCATATGGAATCTTCCCGGAGCAGGGATGGAACCGTGTCCTCTGCATTGGCAGGCACATTCTTAACCACTGGACCACCAGGGAAGTCCTTTCTTTCACTATTTTAAATTTTGGCTGCTTTCTAGGACAATTTCTTGGGGAGATAAGGAGGGAATTAATGTACAATGGTTTTATATTACTTAGTTATACTACTACCACTAAGTCACTTCAGTTGTGTCCGACTCTGTGCGACCCCATAGACGGCAGCCCACCAGGATCCCCCATCCCTGGGATTCTCCAGGCAAGAACACTGGAGTGGGTTGCCATTTCCTTCTCCAATACATGAAAGTGAAAAAGGATGTTTCTTTTTTGTCTTTTATTTCTGTAAACAGATTATTTTTAAAAATATGAAATATAGTGTGAGAAGAGAAACAGAAATGGATTTCCTGATGAAATATTTAGTAAAATATACCACGGTAGGAGAAAGTTGCCATGAGAGGAAAGTGTGCCAGTCATCATGTTGCTGACTGTAGCAGTCCATTCTGTCAGCTGGAAAGCTCAGAAGGAACTAAGGACAAGTTTAAAAATATTTTGGGTAGGGGCAAGCCTGGTCATGCTTGACCAGAGGCAATTTTGCAGTGTCTTGAAGACATTTTTGATTGTCATTGCTGGGGTGATGCTATTGGTTTCTGGTGGGTAGAGACCAGGGATGATGCTAAACATTCTGTAACGCCCAGGACAGTCTTCACAACAAGGAATTATCTGGTTCAAATTGTCAACAGTGCCGAGGTCAAGAAATCTTGGGATAGCCCCATCATTTTTTCATTCTTTCAGAGAGAAGCTAGCAAGCTCCTCTCTGAAAGAGTCTGTTTAACCTATCCCATTGTTCTACGTTTAGATGAGGCACAGCTGTTTAAAAATTAAATTCAAATAAAGACAGCTTTTTGTCTTTTTGTCTTTGCTTTCTTTCCCCACCTCCCTATCCTGCTTTCTGTTGGTTCCTCTTGTATTTTACTATTTTTATAAACTTGCACTGTTTCCCACTGGGCCCCTGACATTCAGTTCAGTTCAGTTCAGTTGCTCAGTCGTGTCCGACTCTTTGTGACCCCATGAATCGCAGCATGCCAGGCCTCCCTGTCCATCACCAACTCCCAGAGTTCACTTAAACTCACATCCATCGTGTCGGTGATGCTATCCAGCCATCTCATCCTCTGTCGTCCCCTTCTTCTCCTGCCCCCAATCCCTCCCAGCATCAGAGTCAACTCTTCGCATGAGGTGGCCAAAGTACTGGAGTTTCAGCTTTAGCATCATTCCTTCCAAAGATATCCCAGGGCTGATCTCCTTCAGAATGGACTGGTTGGATCTCCTTGCAGTCCAAGGGACTCTCAAGAGTCTTCTCCAACACCACAGTTCAAAAGCATCAATTCTTTGGTGCTCAGCCTTCTTCACAGTCCAACTTTCACATCCATACATGACCATTAGAGGGACATTAAAGTTATGGTAAAAAAAAATCCTTGATTCAGTTGGGGAACCACAGTTTTATATTGCTGATTCCTATTCTGCATCTGTCTGACAGTTTTTTGAAAGAAATAATCAGGAACAGGATGATTTGTTAACCTCTAGCTCTTTAATGAGAAAGGCTAGGTGGCCTCTCAGTCATTTTTTCTGTGGCCTCTTTTGGCCATTTGGACTTCAGGGGAAAGCTGCACTCTTAATAGTCCTACTGTCAATGTGTGCATTATCTGACAAGGAAGACTCTGAACTAAGTCAGGACTGTCCTAAGTGCTTGTTGAGTGAAAGGATGAGAAATTTTACATCCAGTTTTATAAGAAGCAATTTAAAATTTATGCATTTAAAAAACTTGAAGGACAGGTTCTTTTATGTACAGTTTGCGGTTCATTGGATTGTGTTTGAGTGTCCAAATCCAGAGATAAAAGTAAGATTTTAAAATTGACATTAAAAGTTTATTAAAAGTGTATTATCACTCTAGGCTCTAGGCTTGACCTANAGTCATTTTGAAGTTAGCCTATATATACATTTTGTTAGTATTAGTTTAAGAATATCATAAATCATAAAATTAGAAAAAACTATAAAAGCTACTTAATGAACATTCATACTTCACAAGTTCTGGTATTAACAGTATTTTTCACTTTGAATTAAGTTCATTTTCCTTTTTATCCACTGTTCTCATACCCTTATTCATACTTACTTTGTTTGGCTGCACAAAAATGTTATCACATTATTTTTCCATGACAATGACTTTGATTCTGCTGATTTAATACCTTTACTGTAGTGAAAGAATATCTATGACTAAAAAAAGAGCATTATGTTATTTTAAAAAGATCTTTGTCCATAAATAAACCTGTCCAGGGATATCTTAGTTGTGTAAGGTAGGACATACTTGAAGTTATAAAGAATAGTGTTGCATATACCTATGGCTGATTCATGTTGATATATGGCAGAAACCAACACAATATTGTAAAGCAATTATCCTCCGATTAAAAATAAATTTAAATAAAAAAAAGAATGACGCTGGAATTCACCCCTTCTCTTGCCTTTCTTAGTCCTTAAGAAAGACTTACATTAAAATACATACAATAGAAATTCTGCATTGAATAGTTATCATACTTCTGACACACAAACTTTAGTAATCTATAGACACAACCCAAAAACAACAAGACATGTGGTTCACATGCCAAATTCTAAGGTTAAGACTGGTTATGCTTTAACCTCTGTAAATTCTCTTTACTTGATTCTGAATCAATGCCTTAAGTATGATGGATAAGCAAATTAATTGACTATACATAAGTTTATATGGATCAAGAGAGGCATGTAACTTATTTAAACCATTTGGCAGAAAAGCAATTTTTAAGTTTTTGGCAGCATTAAATGATAGAAAAGTATATTAATTAGAAATAACTTACTAAAACAAGCCTTTGAAGAATTCTAATGGTAATATCACTGCAGATGGTGACTGCAGCCATGAAATTAAAAGATGCTTACTCCTTGGAAGGAAAATTATGACCAACCTAGATAGCATATTCAAAAGCAGAGACATAACTTTGCCAACAAAGGTCCATCTAGTCAAGGCTATGGTTTTTCCAGTGGTCATGTATGGATGTGAGAGTTGGACTGTGAAGAAAGCTGAACACTGAAGAATTGATGCTTTTGAACTGTGGTGTTGGAGAAGACTCTTGAGAGTCACTTGGACTGCAAGGAGATCCAACCAGTCCATTCTAAAGGAGATCAGCCCTGGGTGTTCTTTGGAGGGAATGATGCTAAAGCTGAAACTCCAGTACTTTGGCCACCTCATGCGAAGAGTTGACTCATTGGAAAAGACTGGATGGACATGAGTTTGAGAGAACTCTGGGAGTTGGTTATGGACAGGGAGGCCTGGTGTGCTGCGATTCATGGGGTCACAAAGAGTCAGACACTATTGAGCGACTGAACTGAACTGAACTGAATGGTAATATTTTTAGCTAATTGTTTATATTATGTTAAAGGAATGGAATATCTTTTGAATATTGATAACTTTCATGAGTCTAGGCTTTCCTCCAGTTGGTCCTATTCAGTGTGGTTTTATGCTACATCTTTCATCTTGTATTTCTGAAAACTGGGTATTTGTATGTACTAAGACCCTGATGCGGGGAGGGATTGGGGGCAGGAGGAGAAGGGGATGACAGAGAATGAGATGGCTGGATGGCACCACTGACTCAGACATGAGTTTGAGTGAACTCCAGGAGTTGGTGATGGACAGGGAGGCCTGGCGTGCTGCAATTCATGGGGTCACAAAGAATCAGACACGACTGAGTGACTGAACTGAACTGAACTGAAGGTTGAAGAACCTTGAGAATGGCTGCTGGCAGACCAGAGGTCCAGTCAACCATCAAGAATCCCTCAGGGATGGGAAGTTGGCTCGATGGTGTCCTTGAGTAACTTGAGGTTAGGGCTCTTTATGAGAAATTTCCTCATGCAGGGAGGAATAAGCATATAGTCTTTTCATTCCTATAGATATGCTAAAATGTTTTTGTTGGAATCATCCCAGACCCTGAGATAGCTCTTTATCCAGCTTATTATTTTGACCCCACATAGACATGCTTTTGCTGATTTGTGTTTAGTTATTGTGGTGCTGACTGGCATTGAAAAACTTGACATACGAAGTCATAATGAGGTTCAAGGATATATGTCTCATGCTGATCACGACTTTATGAAGTATCTGCAGTATGAGTACCTGATGAAGAAGTTTTTCTGAGTGTCACTAGCTAACAATAGACAAAGCAAGTCATGAAACTCATTGAGTTTCCCATATGGGTAGATAGCTTGTTATTGTTCAGTCACCAACTCATGACCAACTCTTTGTGACCCCACAGACTAAAGCACTCCAGGCTTCCCTGTCCCTCACCATCTCCTGGAATTTTCCCAAGTTCATGTACATTGAATTGGTAATACTATCCAACAATCTCATCATCTGTTGCCCCTTCTCTTTCTTCTTCAATCTTTCCTGCATCAGGGTCTTTTCCAATGAGTTAGCTGTTTGCATCAGGTGACCAAAGTATTGGCGCTTCAGCTTCAGCATCTGTCCTTCTGATATACCTTGGTGTTTTAGGGTTGATTTCCTCTAAGATTGACTGGTTTGATCTCCTTGCTTTCCAAGGGACTCGCAAGAGTATTCTCCAGCACCACAGTTTGAAAACATCAGTTCTTTGGTGCTCTGCTTTCTTTACTGTCCAGCTCTCACATCCATACGTGACTACTGGGAAGACCTTAGCCTTGACCATATGGACCTTTGTTGGCCAAGTGCTGTCTTTGCTTTTTAATGCACAGTCTAGGTTTGTCTGAGCTTTCCTACCAAGAAGCCGCCATTTTCTAAGTTCATGGCTGTGGTTACCATCTGTAGAGCCCAAGAAGAGGAAATCTGTCACTACTTCCACCTTTTCCCCTTCTATCTGCCATGAAATGAAGGGACTGGATGGCATGATCTTAGTTTTTTAAGCTAGGAAGGGTAGCTTGGAAACTCAAAACTAAGAATGAGCCCACTTCTTACATAAGATTATGGAATCATAAATTATGCATTTGTGTATTAATTTTGTTTTTCATATCTTTATTCTTTCCTGTCATCATCTTTCTATATATACTTTGTTTTGTTAAAATTATGTAGTTTTATAAACTACTTTAAATCTTCTTTGAAACAAGATGAATTATAAACAAATTAATTTTGGCTAAGACTAACTTTATAGAAATTAAATAATCTACTCAAAGTTATTAACTCATAAAGAATGTGCATTTAAACCTAGATGTAGCCTCAATCAATTTGTTTTTTGTTTTTTTTTTTGCATATAATAGGACAAAGGATCTCATTGTCCTAATCCAACTTTTCATTTGCAGATTACACTAGTTTTGTTCATATATAATTTTCTATAGTTGAGGTTTTATTTATCATCACCTTTCTCCACTTGGCTGCACAAGCAGAGAATCTGGAGTCATCCTTGACACTCTTTTACAGGCCTCTGCTCAAGCAAATGAAGTTGGTCATTACTATTGATCCTGATAGTATCTACTTTTCTTTACTTCCACTGTCACAGATATAATTCAGCACTCCTCATTTCTAGTAAGGATTAGAACTACCTGTATACCAAAAGGTCTCTTTGCATAAGGCCTAAATCATCTCTTATTTTTCACAGTATTGCAGATATGCTGCTACCAACATGCATGTTTGATCATTTCACAGTCCTAAAGTAATGGCCCTCCATCACCTCTACCCAGGACAAAAGTCGAAATTCCACACCAAGGTATACCAGACTCTCTAGCATCTGACCCATCAGAACCTTACCTGCTTCATCTTTTCCACACCCATCCTAAACTTAATGACCCACCATTCTAATACTGGGGACCACACACATTCTTTTATGCTTCCTCTGCCTTTGTGATGTTGTATGTGTGTGTATAATGCTGAAAATTCCTATTTATCCTTCAAACTTCAGCACAATGTCACTACTATGTTAAACTTTTATCCCCATCTTCCCCTTTGACACTCCCTAGAAAAACAGTTAAACTTTTCCTCTTTGCATCCCGCATTACATCTTCCACTTAGGTCTACTTGTCCTCCTATATTGATTTAAGATTTAAAGGGTAGAGTTTATTTGTCCATCTGCCTTCTCAGTTCTCCAGGGGGGTCTTTAGTCTTACCTTTGCCCTGAAGCAAAAGGAACCAAGAGCCTGACAGGAAATTAGTCACTGGCTTAACATCCCAGGGTCAAAGTGTCACTGTAGCTTACCCCACTTCCCATTATCCTGGTAATATTATTAGGGAAACGTGTGTTTCAGGCAGGAGAGAACAGTGCCTTGTGCCCAAGTAAGTCTGCTAGAAACTGTTCTTTCCTAGGGCTGCTTCCAATCTTCCTGTGTCTTGGATTAATTTTCCTGAAGCAAACCTGGCTCTCTGTAAGTTGTCACCTGTCTGGAGTTGGTCTTGAGTTTTATGGGATTGCACCAAAGGGTTGCCATGTGCCTGTTTGTCGTTCTTTCCTGTAGGTTTCTTCGTAAATACGTACCACTAGACTACGAACACCTTGAGAGTCTTGATCGTGTGATATTTATCCTTTAATCTAAAATGTCTAGTATAATCCTGGATATATTACAGAAATCTATGGACAGAGGAGCCTGGCAGCCTACAAGTCCAGTCAGTTCAGTTCAGTTGCTCAGTTGTGTCCGATTCTTTGCGACCCCATGGACTGCAGCACGCCCGGCTTCCCTGTCCATCACCAACTCCCAGAGCTTGCTCAAACTCATGTCCATTGAGTTGGTGACGCCATCCAGCCATCTCATCCTCTGTCATCCCCTTCTCCTCCTGCCCTCAGTCTTTTCCAGCATCACTTTTCCAGTGAGTCAGTTCTTCACATCAGGTGGCCAAAGTATTGGAGCTTCTAACTATCTTCCTCAAAATATTGGAGGGAGGAAAGAAAAAATATCTTTTCAGATACCTCCCTCCTTTCCTCCCTCCCTCCCTTCTTTTGTTATAAGTATTTTCTAATTTTGGGTCAGTCTTGTTTAACAAAAAGGAGTTTATTAAACATTATTTCATTAAAAACTGTAGATATGTGATATCAAATTAATTTTAAGAGTTGAAAAATGAATTTATATATTTGTGTTAACTTTATATGTCTCACTTTGAAATTTGGGGCAAAATATTATACACTGAAAACCCAAGTTGATTTTTATATTGTTATTAAAATTGTGAGTTTAATAATCTTTTTTACTAAAATGATTTAAAAGAAAATGGTTCCATAGCCTCTTTCCCTGTTTCTGTTGCATTGCTAGTGTTTTTCCAAGGTATAGCACCTTTATAATTGTTAACTTAGTAATCTTTACGAGGTAGGGAAGGTCTACAGGTGCAGTTTTTCCCATTTCTAAAATCAAGGCAGCATGGAGTTTTTGTTGCTGCTGCTGCTGCTAAGTCGCTTCAGTTGTGTCCAACTCTGTGTGACCCCATAGATGGCAGCCCATCAGGCTCCCCCATCCCTGGGATTCTCCAGGCAAGAACACTGGAGTGGGTTGCCATTTCCTTGTCCAATGCATGAACGTGCAAAGTGAAAGTGAAGTCGCTCAGTCGTGTCTCACACACTGAAACCATGGACTGCAGCCTTCCAGGCTCCTCTGTCCATGGGATTTTCCAGGCGAGAGTTGCCTTCTCCAGAGGAGTTTTTGTTGCTTACTGTCAAATTACACATCACTCTATCATTACATTATAACTTTTTGGCGGTGCTGCACAGCTTGTGGGATTTCAGTTCCCTGTCCAGAGATTGAACCTGGACCAGGGCAGTGAAAGCGCCGAATCCTAACTACTTGACTACCAGGGAATTTGGATTTCATTGTAATTTTGAATGTCATTTTACATTTGACTTATGAACACTTTTAAAAAATTGACCTGACAACTTTTACAGGTTTTTCAATAATAATGTAAAATCTTTTGTACAACTTTTACAATAATAATGAAATATTATTAAGATTGGAATTCAGCTTTTCTGTTGGTCTTATTATTAGTTTTGTAGGCAGTTAGATATTATGCTAAGGTCAGGAAAATTTCTATCTTTTAACATTTCATTTGGAGACTGTAATGACCTTTGGATCTGGCTTAGAAGACTCTACTGCTATATTTAAACATGTTCTTTTTTTTTCGCTTTTGGAACTTTACCTTTTCATTTCAATTTTTCCAAAGCTGATCTATTTCCATTCATGATGTCAGTTTTTCTTTTAATATTGATTGTAAAATTCATGTGATGAGTTCAGTTTTTTTTAATGTAACTTGAAATAATCATCAATATAAAAGTCTAAAATACTGATATTTTCCAACCAACTTCTGATTAGCAAGCTGTGGTATGTACTTAGAGGTCATTAGAGTTAAAACTATGAGTTAAAACCCTACATTATGTATGCTAAAAGTGGGAAAGATTTTAGAAATGGTTTAGGTTATTTCCTTTTGAAGATGAGTAAACTTAGGCTTGAGCTTGCCAGGCTCAGAAGTAAAGAATTCACCTGCCAAACAGGAGACTTGGGTTCCATCCCTGGGTTGGGAAGATCCCCTGGAGAAGGAAATGGCAACCCGCTCCAGTTTGTTGCCTGAAGAATCCCCATGGACAGAGGAGCCTGGTGGGCTACAGTCCATGTGATTACAAAGAGTTGACCACGACTTAGCGACTAAGTAGCAGCAGCAACAGCAGCAGCAAATTTAGGCTCAGGGAGGTTAAAATTACTTTTCCAAAGCTACACAGTCAGAACTTGGGCAAGCTTGGATTGAAATTCAGACCCGACTTTTAGTCCAATGTGGCTTTTCACCACATGCTCTGAAACTGGATGTATTGTCTATGGATGATGTGGCAGATGGAGCAACAGGGGTCTTCCAATTATGACCTGGAATTAGAGTATTATTTTGAGTCAGAGTGTGCACACACATGTGCAATTCCTTCAAACTCAGTGTTAACAGAAGAAAGGTGCTTTCACTTATCTTCAATTCAGTTTAGTTCAGTTGCTCAGTGGTGTCCGACTCTTTGTCACCCCATGGACTTCAGCACGCCAGGCCTCCCTGTCCATCACCAACTCCCAGAGTTTACTCAAACTCATGTCCATTGAGTCAGTGATGCTATCCAACCGTCTCATCCTACGTCGTCCCCTTCTCCTCCTGCCTTCAATCTTTCCCAACATCAGGGTATTTTCTAATGAGTCAGTTCTTTGCATCAAGTGGACAAAGTATTGGAGTTTCAGCTTCAGCATCAGTCCTTCCAATGATGAATATTTAGGACTGATCTCCTTTAGGATGGGCTGGTGGATCTCCTTGCTGTCCAAGGGACTCTCAAGACTCTTCTCCAACACCACAGTTCAAAAGCAGCAATTCTTCTGTGTTTTCTTTATAGTCCAACTCTTACACCCATACATGACTACCGGAAAAACCATAGCTTTAACTAGATGGACCTTTGTTGGCAAAGTAATGTCTTTGCTTTTTAATAAGCTGTCTAGGTTGGTCATAACTTTTCTTCCAAGGAGTAAGCATCTTGTAATTTCAGGGCTGCAATCGCCATCTGCAGTGATTTTGGAGTCCTCCAAAATAAAGTCTGTCACTGTTTCCACTGTTTCCCCATCTATTTGCCATGAAGTGATGGGACCAGATGCCATGATCTTTGTTTTCTGAATGTTGAGCTTTAAGCCAACTTTTTCACTCTCCTCTTTCACTTTCATCAGGAATCTCTTTAGTTCTTCTTTAGTTTCTGCCATGAGTGTGGTGTCATATCTGAGGTTATTGATATTTCTCCCAGCAATCTTGATTCCAGCTTGTGCTTCTTCCAGTCCAGCACTTCTCATGATGTACTCTGCATATAAGTTAAATAAGCAGGGTGACAATATACAGCCTTGACGTACTCCTTTTCCTATTTGGATCCAATTTGTTGTTCCATGTCCAGTTCTAACTGTTGCTTCTTGACCAGTTTACAGATTTCTCAGGAAGCAGGTCAGGTGGTCTGATATTACCATCTCTTTCAGAATTTTCCACAGTTTGTTGTGATCCACACGGTCAAAGGCTTTGGCATAGTCAATAAAGCAGAAATAGATGCTTTTCTGGAACTCTCTTGCCTTTTCAGCGATCCAGCAGATGTTGGCAATTTGATCTCTGGTTCCTCTGCCTTTTCTAAAACCAGCTTGAACATCTGGAAGTTCACGGTTCATGTACCATTGAAACCTGGCTTGGAGAATTTTAAGCATTACTTTGCCAGCGTATGAGATGAGTGCAATTGTGCGGTAGTTTGAGCATTCTTTGGCATTGCCTTTCTTTGGGATTGGAATGAAAACTGACCTTTTCCAGTCCTGTGGCCACTGCTGAGTTTTCCAAATTTGCTACCATATTGAGTGCAGCACTTTCACAGCATCATCTTTTAGGATTTGAAGTAGCTCAACTGGAATTCCATCACCTCCACTAGCTTTGTTTGTAATGATGCTTCCTAAGGCCCACTTGACTTAGCATTCCTGGATGTCTGGCTCTAGGTGAGTGATCACACCACCATGATTATCTGGGTCATGAAGATCTTTTTTGTATAGTTCTTCTGTGTATTCTTGCCACCTCTTCTTAATATCTTCTGCTTCTGTTAGGTCCAGACCATTTCTGTCCTTTATCGAGCCCATCTTTGCATGAAAATTTCCCTTAGTATCTCTAATTTTCTTGAAGAGATCTCTAGTCTTTCCCATTTTCTTGTTTTCCTCTGTTTCTTTGCATTGATCATTGATGAAGGCTTTCTTTTCTCTCCTTGCTATTCTTTGGAACTCTGCATTCAGATGGGTATATCTTTCATTTTCTCCTTTGCCTTTTGCTGCTGTTCTTTTCATAGCTGTTTGTAAGGCCTCATCAGACAACCATTTTGCCTTTTTGCATTTTTTTTCCCTTGGGAATGGCCTTGATCACTTCTTCCTGTACAATGTCACAGACTTTTCTTATGCCCTAAGTCTCAGCTTGAAACTGTGTCTGACAGACCTCCTTGTCAATACTTACATGTTCTTATACCTCTTTGGGGTTTCACTTGCTATAGAATTTATCAAATTGTACTTCAATTGCATGTATACTTGTCTTTCTTCCCTGTTGTTTTTCAATCATTAACTCATGTTCGACTCTTTTGCAACCCCGTGGACTGTAGCCCTCCAGGCTGCTCTGTTTGAGGAATTTCCCAGGCAAGAATACTGGAGTGAATAGCCATTCCCTTCTCCAGGGGATCTTCCTGACCCAGAAATCGAACCCATGTCTCCTGCATTGGCTGGCAAATTCTTTACCACTGAGCCACCTGGGAAGCCCCTTTCTTCCCTGCTGCTTTCTTCCCTACTAGATTGTAAATAGCATGTGTTCTTTACAGGTGTACCTTTGATGGCAATTAGCACAGTGCCTCGCTCACACTTAGTGTTCCACAACTATCTCTTGAGAAAGTAAAGGAATAATTATTACATAACTTAAAAAAGGAATACATTATGGAGTAGGTATAGGGATTGGGTATCTTACTGTGGAACATGTAGCCTCATATGTCAGTTCAGTTTCCTATCATGCCTGATCACATGTTCACAGAATGAATTTTCTCAACTTTTTAAACATCTTTCCAGAGGCTACCCCCTTTTTTTTCCTGGACTTTGAGACCAGATATCTGTGTTCAGCTATTACTGAGAACTCTGCCTTTCTGTCCACCAGTGCTGAATCAAATCTCAGAGATGGTTTTCGGTGAAGTAGAAAAGGGTAGTTTTATTACTTTGTCAGGGAGGGGGTGGAATCCAGCTGGCTCCTGCTTGTAAAAACGAAGTGTTTCAACTCAGAGGATTTGATGAGGGGTTTTATAACAATGATTCAGAGTTGGGGTCTCTGACAAGACTAAGGTGTGAGCAGGGTTTGCAGCCCTTAATCTGACTCCGGTGGTTGCTCTAATCTTAACGAGTTTCTCTGGTCCCTGTAATCTTGCCTCAGGTTTTGGTTGCTTCTCCTCTGATTAGCAATTGTTTGAATCTGCCTTCTGGAACTCAGGGGAAGGTTTGGAGGCTGGAGGTTTCTTGCCTACCAGAAATGGGGAACAGAAAGGCTTCTGTACCTGGGAGCCCCACAGAGTCCTGCTTGGTTTCAGAATCCCAGCTCTGTGATCCTGGGCAAGTTACTTAACCTTTCTGAACTTCACTTTCCTTATCTGAGAATCGGAGACAATATCTTATGATACAGATAAAAGTAAGTACCTTACAGGACTATTGTGAGGGTTAAATAACGTAACAAATGAGAAAGTATCAATATATAGCATCCTGTGTGTAGTAGGTATTGAATAAATGCTTATTTCAGTCTCCTTTCTCTTTTCCTTCTTCACTTTCCCCTTCCTTCCTCCCCTCGTTCCTTGCTTCCTTTTGTCCTCCTTTGTCTTTTCTGGAAATGAGAACTATAGACAATTAGAAGCATGGTCAAAGCTAGCTTTTTCTTACAGCAAATGTGCTCTACCTCGTAAATTATCCTCACACTCAAGCTTGCCTCCAGATCAGCCTCTGTTTTCTCATACTTCTTTTTCTCTGCCACATTCATTATCTATAGCTGACAAAGTTTACCTTCTGTTCCCCCCATTGGCTTGCCTGAAATCCAGTTATTCTTCTGCCGTATGCCTGATGGTTAACGTGTTCTGTACAAGGCAGTGGAAAAAAGAGTGGTTGTGAACTGGGAAATCTGGAAGTACCAAGGTAGTAAAAACAAGAGTGTGCTGGTTGCAGACAGTTCTAGGAGCAGAGTCTTTGGAATGACATTCAGGGCGTATTTAAAAAGAAGGGTGAAGGTCATGGTTGTTTATTTTTCTTGCTCCTGGTGGATTATCTTCTCATCAGGTTATGTTGCAAAATGCTTCTAACCAAGATTAAAATTAATATTTAAACAGGCCTAGTCCAACAAAGAAGAGTTGAGCCATGTAACTGAATGAAGGGAAATGATAAAGATGAGTTAAATCATTGTCAAAACAACATCTGAAAGAGTTCTCCTGCCACAAGCAGTCCTGCTGAGGCACAGAAAATGAGCTATCATGAGCAATTAGTGGTTGAATAGCTACTGGTCAGGTTCAGATTAGATTAATGGATCAGCTGGCCCAGAATTAAGAAAGTCTTCAAGAATGTTTGGTTCAGAGTGAGACTATTTTATTTCTAAACTAGCTATGTGACCTGCAGCCTCAGGTTGCAGAAGGCTATCTGTAAAATAGTTATATACTTGTAAATTGTTGGCAGTTGATATTCTTCCTTTGGTTTTAGGTCAAACTTTTATTTAGGAGGATGGTGGAAGAATTTAGGACCCATACTCGATTAGCTCACTTGGGTTCCTCTAATGCTGAGTTTCTCAACGTAGTCACTTGACATTTTGGACTGGATATTTCTTTGTTATGGAGACCGTCCTGGGCGTTGTAGGATGTTTAGCAGCATCCCTAGTAAATGCTTAGTAGGACCCTCTCCAGTTGTGACAGACAAAAATGTCTCCTAACATAGCCAGGTGTCTTCTAGACATACTTCCTTCCTGCTTTTGAGAACCACGATTCTGATGGAGAGATGAAAGGGAGATGGTTGTCTCTATACCTTTAGACTTTCCCATGAAAGTCCGTGGAGTTACCATGAGAGTCAGAAAAAATAACAAAAGTTTTTTTTTTTTTTGCTGTTGTTTAGTTGCTAAGTCGTGCCCAACTCTTTGCAACCTCATGGGCTATAGCCCATGAGGCTCCTCTGTCTATGAGATTTCCCAGGCAAGAATACTGGAGGGGGTTGCCCATTTCCTTTTTTAGGGGATCTTCCCACCTAGGGATCAAACCCATATCTCCTGCATTGTCCGGTGGATTCTTTAACACTGAGCCACCAGGGAAGCACACAACAAAATTTACTCTGTCCAAACTGAGGTTTCAATCATTCATTAATTGCTTTGTTGAATGCTTACCAGCACTGTGCTAGGCTCTGTGGGTATGTAGATAAATATGACTTGATCTCTTATGTTCAGGGTGCTTCAGTTCAATTGAGTTCAGTTGCTCAGTTGTGTCTAACTCTTTGTGACCCCATGGACTGTAGCACGCCAGGCCTCCCTGTCCATCACCAACTCCCGGAGTTTACTCAAAACATGTCCATTGAGTCGGTGATGCTATCCAACTATCTCATCCTCTGTCGTCCCCTTCTCCCCCCACCTTCAATCTTTCCCAGCATCAGAGTCTTTTCCAATGAGTCAGTTCTTCGCATCAGGTGGCCAATGTATTGGAGTTTCAGCTTCAGCATCAGTCCTTCCAATGAATATTCAGGACTGATTTCCTTTAGGATGGACTGGTTGGATCTCCTTGCTGTCCAAGGGACTCAGAAGAGCCTTCTCCAGCACCACAGTTCAAAAGCATCAATTCTTCAGCGCTCAGCTTTCTTTATAGTCCAACTCTCACATCCATACATGACTACCAGAAAAGCCATAGCTTTGACTAAATGGACCTTTGTTGGCAAAGTAATGTCTCTGCTTTTTAATAAGCTGTCTAGGTTGGTCATAACTTTTCTTCCAAGGAGCAAGCGTCTTTTAATTTCATGGCTGCAGTCACCATCTGCAGTGATTTTGGAGCCCCCCAAAATAAAGTCTGTTACTGCTTCCACTATTTCCCCATCTGTTTGCCATTAAGTGATGGGACCAGATGCCATGATCTTAGTTTCCTGAATGTTGAGTTTTAAGCCAACTTTTTCACTCTCCTCTTTCACTTTCATCAAGAAGCTCTTTAGTTCTTCACTTTCTGCCATAAGTGTGCTGTCATTTGCATATCTGAGGTTATTTCTCCCAGCAATCTTGATTCCAGCTTGTGCTTCTTCCAGCCCAGCGTTTCTCATGATGGACTCTGCATAGAAGTTAAATAAGTAGGGTGACAATATACAGCCTTGATGTACTCCTTTCCGTATTAGGAACCAGTCTGTTGCTTCAGTTCTTACTGTTGCTTCCTGACCTGCACACAGATTTCTCAGGAAGCAGGTCAGGTGGTCTGGTATTCCCATCTCTGGAAGAATTTTCCAGTTTGTTGTGATCCACACAGTCAAAGGCTTTGGCATAGTCAATATAGCAGAAGTAGATGTTTTTCTGGAACTTTCTTGCCTTTTTGATGATCCAACAGATGTTGGCAATTTGATCTCTGGTTTCTCTGCCTTTTCTAAATCCAGCTTGAACATCTGAAAGTTCTCGGTGCTTGCTTTCTACTAAAGGGAGGAAGTAATGCCTTACCAGTTCATTTCCATACAAAGCTGTTAAGTGCAGTAATACATCTCAAGTCAATATAAGGTATAATAGGTCTGTACATTCCCATCCCTGCTTCTCTCAGGGGAACGGTATCAGTTAAGGCTTCATTGCGTACCATATGAAACTGTATTTAAAGTCATCCAACAAAATTGATCTTGCTGACATCTAAACTCTAAAATTTTAGTACTGTATTTTCTGCCTATTGTTTGCTCTTATACATATATATATGTGTATATATACATATATATATATATATATATCATTTAAAAAATATCATTAGTATTCACTTGCCAGTGCAGGAGACACAAGAAATGTGGGTTTAATCACTGGGTCAGGAAGATCCCCTGGAGAAGGAAATGGCAACCCACTCCAGTATTCTTGCCTGGATAATTGCATAGACAGAGGAGTCTGGCAGGCTACATCCTTGGAGTTACAAACAGTTGGATACAACTGAGTGACCGATCATCAAACATACACAGTATTTCTCTAATCCAGTGGTTTTATCCTTGGAGCAGCAACAGTGCATTACCTGGGAATTTGTTAGAAATACAAATTCTTAGTCTCTATTTCAGACCTTCAGTTCAGTTCAGTCACTCAGTCGTGTCTGACTCTTTGTCACCCCATGAATCGCAGCACGCCAGGCCTCCCTGTCCATCACCAACTCCTGGAGTTTACCCAAACTCATGTCCATTGAGTCGGTGATGCTATCCAGCCATCTCATCCTCTGTCATCCCCTTCTTCTCCTGCCCCCAATCCCTCCCAGCATCAGGGTCTTTTCCAATGAGTCAACTCTTTGCATGAGGTGGCCAAGATATTGGAGTTTCAGCTTCAGCAACAGTCCTTCCAATGAACACCCAGGACTGATCTCTTTGAGTGTGGACTGGTTGGGCCTCCTTGCAGTCCAAGGGACTCTCAAGCGTCTTCTCCAATACCACAGTTCAAAAGCATCAATTCTTCGGCTCTCAGCTTCCTTCACGGTCCAACTCTCATATCCATATGTGACTACTGGAAAAACCATAGCCTTGACTAGACGGACCTTTGTTGGCAAAGTAATGTCTCTGCTTTTTAACGTGCTATCTAGGTTGGTCATAACTTTCCTTCCAAGGAGTAGGCATCTTTTAATTTCATGGCTGCAATCACCATCTGCAGTGATTTTGGAGACCCCCAAAATAAAGTCTAACACTGTTTCCACTGTTTCCGTATCTATTTGCCATGAAGTGATGGGACCAAATGCCATGATCTTCGTTTTCTGAATGTTGAGCTTTAAGCCAAGTTTTTCACTCTCCTCTTTCACTTTGATCAAGAGGCTATTTTTTAGCTCCTCTTCACTTTCTGCCATAAGGGTGGTGTCATCTGCATATCTGAGGTTATTGATATCTCTCTCAGCAACCTTGATTCCAGCTTGTGCCTCTTCCAGCCCAGTGCTTCTCATGATGTACTCTGCATAGAAGTTAAATAAGGAGGGTGACAATATACAGCCTTGATGTACTCCTTTTCCTATTTGGAATCAGTCTGTTGTTCCATGTCCAGCTGTTCCTTCCTGACCTGCACATAGGTTTCTCAAGAGGCAGATCAGGGATTCTGGTATTCCCATCTCTTTCAGAATTTTCCACAGTTTATTGAGATCCACATAGTCAAAGGCTTTGGCATAGTGAATAAAGCTTAAATAGATGTTTTTCTGGAACTCTCTTGCTCTTTTTTTTTTTTAATTTTTATTTTAACTTTAGTTTACTTTACATTACTGTATTGGTTTTGCCAAACATTGACATTAATTCACCACAAGTGTACATGCATTCCCAAACACGAATCCCCTCCCATCTCCCACCCC
>SJYQ01004285.1:170393-199410 GCA_006410935.1 Redunca redunca
ATAGACTATATATGTTGTTTGCTTTAAAAAATAGGTGTTTTTTTTGGGGGGGGGAGAGAAATAGCTTTAGAAATAAAAATTAAGAGAGAAATGGGGGCTTATCAATTTTAAATATTTAGAGAAAAAGAAAAAAAGGGGGGAGAAGAAAAAAGGGGGGGAAGAAAAAACAAGGGGTGTAATGGTTGTAAAAATAATAATATTATATCTGTCCCTTTCTTTGGAGTTGTGGGCCCTGTGAGGTCACTTTCAAGGTGGTTCCCTCTGTTTAACTTCTGTTTGCTGGTCTCTTCCNTGTTTGCTGGTCTCTTCCACGTCAGATTTCCATCCTGGCACGGGGTGGGGTCGGTGGTGGACCCTTTTTTTTTTTTTTTGGCTCACTCTTCAACCTTGCTGTGGGGAGGGAGGGATGCTGCACACCAATAACACTGTCGTGTGTACGTGGTGCCTCAGCCCCGTTGGGTTTGTCCCTGCTCGAGGTGCAGAGGCCACTCGCGGCGGCGGGCTGGGGGCCCTCGGGCCACTGGCGGCGGCGGGTAGGGGCGCACAGGCCGCTGGCGGCGACGGGCGGGGGCGCTCGGGCTGCTCGCGGCGGCGCAAATCGGGCGCACAAGCCGCGCCACTGGGGCTCCACGCTGCTTCGCTGGGAACCGTCTGAGGCCAGCCCTCGGCTGCGTTCCCCTCCCTAGTCTAATCCGCTCGGCGCACAGGCCGCTCGTGGCGACGCGCAGCGGGCGCACAAGCCATGCCGCTCGGGTTCCAAGCTGCTCCGCCGGGAACCGTCTGAGGCCGGCCCTCGGCTGCGTTCCCCTGCCCAGTCTAATCCGCTCGGGTTCGGCGCTCAGCCATCTCCCAGAAGCACAGATTGGGCTGGGGTTGCACCTCGTGCCCTTCCCAAGTCCGAGTTTCCCAGGTGCCTGGCGACCGCAGTCTCTGCGACCCGTCATTTCTCGCCCCTGCTGCTCAGTCTTCTGGGTGTACCGCTGACCAGCACCCCCAGAAGTTTTAGCAAAGAAGCCTGCTTACCGTTTGGCAGGGAAAGTCTCTCCAGGGCTGCGATTGTCCCTTTCCAGCCCTTATGGCTCTGGCTGCCTGTCCCTGGTGGGGGATGGTCTGCAGCCAGCTACTTCTGTTCTGTCCTTTGTTCTGTGCGCGGTCCTGGCGGTGTCCTATGTTCGAGCTTTTCGTGTGGTTAGCTATCCCCCAGTCTGGTTTACTAGCCCAAGTTAGTTCGTTCTGGTTACTTGCCGGGCGTTCCAACCCGATTCTTACAAAGCCATGGAGCCTGCGCCTCCCATGCGTCCCTGCCCCACCCCCACTTGCTAGTGGCGGGTGCAGGTTTCTGTGCTGCTTTTCTGCTGGGGAAGTCACTGTTGGGCTTGTAATCTGTCGGTTTTAATTATTATGTATCATTCCTGTTATGATGCCATCTGTGCTTCCAGGGCTCTTCACAGACTCGGCAGGTAGAGTGTTTCCTGGTGTTTGGAAACCTCTCTTCTTAAAGTTCCTTTCCCGGGTCGGGCTTCCCTACCCGGGACGGAGCTCCCTCCCCACCTCCTTTGTCTCCTTTTTCGTCCTTTATATTCTTTCCCTACCTGTTCTTGAAGGCAATGATCTGTTTTTCTGGGTGCTTGATGTCTTCTGCCAGCATTCAGAAGTTGTTTTGTGGAGTTTGCTCGGCGTTGAAATGTTTTTTTGAGGAATTTGTGAGGGAGAAAGTAATCTCCTCGTCCTATTCCTCTGCCATCTTCTCTCTTTTGCTCTTTTGATGTTACAGCTGAATTATAATTCTGGGGATAGGGCCCAGCAATTTGTTTTTACAATTTTTTCCTACCCCCTCATTAAAATCATGCTGAAGTTTGAGAACCACCACTTTAATAATTAATTGATTACAGTATTTCTTAAATGGTCCTTATGAAATAATTTTCATAAATATATATAATATTTAAAAAGGAGAAGATAATATGCATTGTGTTATTCAGTGGCTAGGTCGTGTCTGACTCTGTGACTCCATGGACTGCAGCATACCAGGCTTCTCTGTCCTCAACTGTCTCCCAGAGTTTGCTCAAACTCATGTCATCTGGTCGGTGATGCCATCCAAGCATCTCATCCTCTGTTGTCCCCTTCTCCTCTTGTCCTCAATCTTTCCTAGCATCAGGGTCTTTTCCAGTGAGTGGGCTTCTTCGTATCAGGTAGCCAAAGTATTGGAGCTTCAGTTTCAGCATCAGTCTTTCAATGAATATTCAGGACTGATTTCCTTTAGGATTGACTGGTTTGATATCCTTGCAGTCCAAGGGACTCTCAAGAGTCTTCTCCAGCACCACAATTTAAAAACATCATTTCTTCATTACTCAGCCTTCTTTATGGCCCAACTCTCACATCTTTACATGACTACTGGAAATACCATAGCTTTGGATAATCTACATACCTATTTGAATTAAGCATGTTCTCACTATCTGTGTACATGATCTCATTTAATCCCTAAGAGGTATCTTAGTGGTTGTCAGTCCTGGGTTAGCTTCCAAATACCTGTGAAGCTTACGTGCAACTCTAAGGATTGAGGCAAAAAAGCGTTTAATGAAGTTTAACTACCTAGTGAATCAGAAACCACAGTGTTTCTAATATGTACTGTGATCAAGAATCACTTAAGGTAGACATTTGTATATTTTACATACATGACTAGGAGTTCTCACATAGAAAGAGGCTAAACAAATATTTCATTATTTGCTCGGCAAATAGTTAGTGACACCGAATGATTACCGAGGCTGTCTGACTTCAAGGACTGTGTTCCTAATCATTTAGGTGAATTCTATTTATGGGATCTATCAGAAAAAAATGCTCTTTTAAAGTGAGAGAAAGCTAATATTTGCAAAGTGATTTATAGTCCCTTTACAAAGAACGACAACTTTGCTATGTTATTATCATTGCTATTTTACAAATTAGGAAACCAAGGATAAGTAAGATTAAGTGATTTGCCAAAAATTACTTAGCCAGTGAGACCTAGGGCCAAGAGTGTGAATCTAGGTTTTCTGACTCTGGTCTTAGCTTTTCCCCGTGACTTATATTAACTGTATAATTACAGTCAACTGTATATTTATGAACAGAATTAGAATAATGAAGGTAGTTATGTGACATCATAAGATTAATTATCTTCCTAATAATTAAATTTATTTAGAAATTGTGAAAAAATAAAAGTATCATAGTATCTATGGTTGCATTTTATTTTGTTACGTCTTAAAGAGTCAACAAATTATCTATCTTATAGAAATGAGGACTCTAGCTTTTCCATTAAGTAATAAATATACTGATAGTTGCCTAATTCATTCCTAATTGAGAATACATTGACTGATATTATTATGATACAGGATTTATATTCTGGTGTGATATTATACTTGGACTACTTTCCTAGTAGGGCGACTGAAGCAGATGGATTTATTTGCACCAGGAAGAATGAAATTAGGATAATGTGCTTCTCTGGCTGTCATAACCCTTTTAATTACCTTTGCTTATGCCCTTTTCATATAGGCTGGACCACAGGCAAAGCTCAATAAAGTGACAGTTTCATTCTAAAGAGACAGAGCCGTTAGGGTAAGGAGCTTCAGCTCTTTATTTTGGATTTCTCCTTCAGGGTAGTTGGATGAAAATTCAGAAAGACAAATTCTCATTAAAATAGCTTAATTCGAAAGTCACGTTATGTCTGTAACAGTATATGGAATCAAGGATGTCTTGTCTTAAAACTTGAGACCTCAAAGCTTAGGACATTGGGTGACAATTACATCCATGCTTCAAAGAGAGGTGCTAGACACAGCTCCACAGTTGTACTGTAAGTCGGTCAGATCACCAGTGCTGGCATCTGCTTCTCCTCTATTTAGAAGAGATTCAATTAAGATTTTTTGAAAGAAGTTCATAGGAGTAGAAAACAGTGTGGCTTTTCTCTATTATCTTTTACAGGGAGGGAAGAGAGGTGCTCCCCTTACCCTCAAATCAAGTCTTGGGGAGCTCACGAGTACTGCTTATAAAAGTTAGAGTTGTCTATGAAATGGCAAATTGGCATCTCAGCCCGTGGCCAGTTGCTTGCAAAAATTTTAGAATCTAGTGGTCTTTTTCCATGCCTCTCCCCAAGCCCAATATGAGCATTTTCTTGAGAGAACCTGATGGGCTGACCCCCCCCCCTAATTTGGAGCAAAGTGTGATGATAGCCCATCTCTGCTGCTCCTCTGGGGGAAACTGACAAAAAAAACCCTAGCCAAGTAGAAGTGCCTTTGACTGCAGAGCAAGGAAGGGAGGGGTCAGCAGTTTGTCAGGCTGTGCTTTCATTATAATTCCTTGGAACCAAGGGGACCCTATCCAAGAGGGTTGTCTACTAGAGGAAACCTGAGAGCTAGTGGTGATTATAATGGTGGGTTGAAGAGTTCTCTGTCAATTGTAGGAAACATACAGACGATAGGACCTCACTGAAGGTCTCCTCCCATCTCCTCACAGAGATGTCTTGTGAGATCTAGTATTTGGAAGCCTGCATGTAGAGTGCATTTAATAGTCAAATGAGAATTATAAACAAGACTTATATATATATATATATTTATCCCTGCCATTTCCTAGGATCCAGAAATGCAAAGGACAAATATGGGGGTGGGGAGGGAAGAAGAAGCATAAAAGAACAAAGCGGACCCTTCCTCCTTATCTTCTCACTGCTTCTCTTCTTCCCATGCACCAGGAGTCATTCCTGAGGTGGCGTGAGGGGCTGCTGCTGCTGCTGCTAAGTCGCTTTAGTCGTGACCGACTCTGTGCGACCCCATAGACGGCAGCCCACCAGGCTCCCCCATCCCTGGGATTCTCCAGGCAAGAACACTGGAGTGGGTTGCTATTTCCTTGTCCAATGCATGAAAGTGCAAAGTGAAAGTGAAGTCACTCAGTCGTGTCTCACACACTGAAACCATGGACTGCAGCCTTCCAGGCTCCTCTGTCCATGGGATTTTCCAGGCAAGAGTACTGGAGTGGGGTGCCATTGCCTTCTCCGACGTGAGGGGAGAAGCTCTAAATCAAATGTAAGATTAATGCTTTGATTTAGACGAGACTTAACTTTTTAATACCTGATGGCAAAACTGTTGTGAAAAGAAATCTGAAAGAGATGCTGCCAAGGACAGAGGAGGGGAGACCTGACAGAATGTTTCATGCAGTGATAGGAGAAAAATGAGGTTCTTTCCTGATTGTTACTGTGTCTAGTTCATGTGGTAACGAATAATGAAGGCCACTGTTTCTTCAACAGATAAACTGTAGGGAAAAGAAAAAGATAGAAGCAGATTCTGCTTTCTGAATTTTAAACAATTTAGAAAACTACAGAAATGTTTTTTTTGACTGAGAGGCTAAATTAGATGATTTTTATGATACTTTCATACTTCAAAAATCTATACCATTTTGAGGTGTTTGTGTGTGTGTATGTGAGACCTTTTAGTAAGTTGTGGACAAGAATAATTTGTCAGCTCTCAGTATGCTTTTGTACATAACTGGGGCTCAAAGATTATTTTTGGAATACTGTCTACCTTTCCCACACTACTGTATCCCATATATATCATTTTTATAAGTTTATTATAGAAGAGTTTCATTATAAATCTGAAATTACATTCTTCACTGCTGACAAGGCAGCTTTTAAATCATTGGTCCTAATAGTGGTATTAACTCGCTGCATTTTTATTATTTTATGCCAATAGACCAAGCCTTTTGAATGTAGGCCAGTTCAGTTAGCTAGCTACATCATTTCTTTAAAGCCAAGATGCAGCTTGGAACAATTTTAACAGACTGCAAATTAAAAAAGCTTTGGTTTTGTTAAAAGCTCAATTATATATTATAATATAAATGCTAGATCTCCTGCCATTTCTGTTTATTTATTTAAAAAAATCTTATATTTGAGTATAGTTGATTTACAATGTGGTGTTAGTTTCAGGTATACAGCAAAGTGATTTCTCCCACCATCTTTAAAAACTAATTTAAAAAATTGGCATATAATTGCTTTACAATTCTGTTAGTTTCTACCATACAACACCATGAATCAGCTATAAGTATACATATATTCCCTCCTTAAGTTCTCCTTTCACTGCTGCCCCATCCTGCCCCTCTAGGTCCTCTTACCATTTTTGGAAAAGCCTTTGCCTATTTAATGCTAATGATCCTTGACTCTCTTTAGGTGATGGAAGAAATATCACTGGAGTTGTTATATTTTGAAGTTGGCTGTTTTCATGAGTTTTAAATGGGCAGATTTGAATAATGCCATTTGTTGAAGAAACTTTCAATGCCTAAGGCTATCTCTAGGTTGGGAAGATCCTTTGGAGGAGGAACAATGGGTTGAACTGGAGTGACAACCTACTCCAGTATTCTTGCCTGGAGAATCCCATGGACAGAGTACCCTGGTGGGCTACATGGGGTCACAAAGAATCAGATACAACTGAGTGCGTGGGCACACAAGCACAATACATGTAGAAGGGCAGCATGGATAGTAGGTATCTGAGAAACATTCATTCTTCGCAGGCGCTAATCCTATCTAGTAGGTTTTGGTTTTAAACAAAATTCTTTGTGCAAGTGTACTGGTCCTAACTCATTATTCTCTCTAAGTCCTACAAACCCTTCAGCAGAAATTAACTTTAGAGAGTCATAGCCCCTCCTGATAATAAGTCTGGTTATCTAGAGCTTAGTCTATTTCTTTTTCATGAACAAAGGACTATGCACTGTGTGGTTGAGATAGGATAAGAAAACACAAATATTTGCATATGACCCTGAAATCACAAGTTTGAGTGCTAGTCATAAGGGAACCTCACCCTCTTTGTTTTAGAGGGTGACAACTCACTATTCAGGATGCTGCAAATTTTGCTTCTTACTGCATAGATTCAGAGAGCCTATAACTGTCCATAAGTAGTCTTTAAAATTTAACTTAGGATTTTGCCTTTTTATTTTACTTTTTGCTTCTTTTAATACTAGTGTTATAGCCGAGACATAGAGTTGCATTTTTTGACCCTAGAAATATTATCTTTTTACTTTATGGTATAGATGATTTTGTTTTGTGAAGTGTCTAAATAAGAGACTCCCTGCTTTTATTATTTTACTGATAGAATGTGAGCTTATATAATGTGAGTACAGGCATAGAAACATCTCACTAGACTGTTTCCAATTTTAAATCAATAAAATTTTTTTTTTGCATTTAAAATTTTTTAATCTTTATTCTAAAATTCACTGGTAATATAAGAAAAGCAAAGATTTTGGGAAATATGCTTTACCTGGCTGTGTTCGGTGCTAGAGTATTGTTCATGTACTATTTTTAATTGAAGAATAGTTGATTTACATGGTTTCAGGTGTATAGCAAAGTAATTCCGTTATATATACATAATTGAATATTGTTCTTAGATGTATATTCTTTTTCAGATTCTTTTACATTGTAGGTCAACCAGAAAAGATAAATATGCAAAAATATACATGCTATACTCCCTCCTTACAAAGTGGAATATTAAAACATACAAAAGCTTGTCTTGAAATCTTAAAAGCTAGCCTTTTGTGTCATCTCCCTAAATTCCTCTCATTTCCTCCCCTTCTTCATTGGCAGATTGAGATAGGTTGACTACTCATTTGTGTGTGTGTGTGTGTATGTGTGTAGATAATTGAATTTGGGCTTTTCAAAAACTTCTTTCTTTGTTAAAGGAAAGTCTATAGGTCATTTCAGATTTGTTCTTATATATTCTGCCTTCTCCAAGCCCTATCTATTGAGAAAGTATTTTTATCTTGTGATTTCAAAAGTATTCCTAGGTCTTAACCCTCTGCATGACTCTTGACAAGAAGTATAATTAGTAGAAATGACATCTCTTAAATGCCTGGGTCAATGAAAAAAGGGTGTCTATTTAGAATTCATAATGAAGAGGAATATATTAGTGTAGGCAAGAGAGTGAAGGAGATTCTTTTAAAACATTTGCTTAGTGACCTAGAATTTATTCTTATTCTATAGTCTCTGACTTAAATTTATGTATTCCGGCCAAATCCAGATGATTATTGAAGGCTTTCACTTTACTCTGGTTTGTCTTCAGTAGTCATCTCAATGTAACACTTTCCGGATTGCAAGCAACTCTTTTTCCTGGTATATTAATTATCATAATTCAAAGTCCATTTCATTTCCTGACCAAAACCCCTGCCTTCAAGAAATTAAACTGTGTATTTTAGTTTTTTGGTTTAAAATGATCATTCTAAGTCCAAAGGTCCCAGTTTTTAATCAATATTACTTTTATCAGTTAGAATATTTATAATAATATGTACTATTTTAGTTCATATGATAGATTTTGTATGCTAATATTTTTATATTTTAAATGCTGAAATTTGGCAACATGGCTGATTTCTTTTTATCTTGGAAACCTAAAGTACTGTACAAAAACAGGTGTGGTATAATATGCCTCAGTAGAAGAATGAGGCATTTGGTAACGAAAATATTTGTGTTAATTGAAGATTATCATATATACATTATAAAATATTTAGCAAAGATTTTAATACAATAAAGTACCTGTAACACTAAAAACATGTAAACAATCAAAGCTTTTTAATAGCGAGTCAGAATAATTACTATAAACATTTGTTACTATTGTGCCATAGATATAGGGAAGTGCTAATTAAGAGAGCCCTAGTTATGTTGGATTTAGGGAGCCACCTGAGTACTGTTTGTATTCTTATGAACCTATTATGTATGGAATTTAAAAAGAGGTGAAGAAAATGATAGAGGATCCTCATAGTATGCTAGATTTTTTCTTTTCCATCTCAGCAATTAATTACAAGCTTGACTAAAATGGTCTTTATTGATTGTTTAAACTCATTTAGCTTATAACCTTTAAGAAACTGTAGAAAATGAATAAATACATATGAATTATATATCACAAGAAATTTTTACAATTCTCACTTAAAATGCACATAGGGAAAATGTATCTAGGGACTGTTTAAAGACTATAAAAATATGTGTTTAAAAGCTATTAAGAACTAGTTTGTAACGGANCTTGTTGAGAATGTCTTTGGAGCTTTATGATCTTGAGTTTTTAATGTCTGATTGCATATTGAACACAAAACAAAAGCAAAACATTAAAAAACAATGGACTATTTTAAAGCTAATATAATCCATCATTAAAGTATATATTGAGAAGACTTAAAAAACTAGAAATGATTACATAAACTAATACCCTGAATAAGCAATAGCTAATTCTTATTGTACACTTAGTATGTGTCAGACACATTTAAAAATGTTTTATACTTATTAACTTATTGAATTCAGTTACTTAACAAATACTTACTGTGTACCTCCTCAGTGATGTGTCTATATAACTGAATAATGAACAGAAAAAAACCTTTGCCCTCAGGGAATTTATATTCCAGTGGGAGAAAACCCACAATAATCAATATTAATGAGCAAAACCTAAGTGTGTTTTATGGTAGTACATTTTATGATGAAATAAAGCAGTAAAGAAAGGAAGGGTGTGTGAGTGAATGTAGATCCAGTGGTTAAGACTCCAGGCTTCCTATGCAGGGGATGTGGGTTTGATCCCTGGTCAGGGAACTGAGATATCCCACATGCCCCTTGTGTGGGGAGTGGGGAGGGAAGACTGTGACACTGGAGCAAAGTCCTGAAGGAGGTTTTAAAGACACCTGGATATCTGAAAAAAGAAAGGCCCAGAAAGAAGGAATACGTGCCAAGGCCCCAAGGTGGAAGATGTTTCACACATTCATTCCTGGTGCAGCAGAGAAGTCCATGCAGCAGGATCCAGTGAGTTAGGAGGAGAGTAGCCGGAGAAGGCAATGGCACCCCACTCTAGTACTCCTGCCTGGAAAATATGGCAACCCACTGCAGTGTTCTTGCCTGGAGAATCCCAGGGACGGGGGAGCCTGATGGGCTGCTGTCTATGGGGTCACACAGAGTCGGACACGATTGAAGTGCCTTAGCAGCAGGAGCAGCTGCAGCAGCAGCAGGAGAAGATGAGGTCAAGGAGATAATGAGGATCTGGTCATGTAGACCTAGGCTTTTATTCTAAGGACGGTGCAAAGCCAATGAAACTTTTGAGTAGACAAGTGACACCATATGACTTACATTCTCACAGGATTCCTTGAACTGCTGTACTGAGAATAGACTGTGCTGGGCAAGGACTGGAAGAGGAGATCAGTTGGGAAGCTGTTGGAATGGTCAAAGCAGAGACTACAGTTCTTGGAGCAGGGTTGTGTACTGGTAGAGTGTAGTGAGAAGTGGTTGGATTTTGTTTGTGTTTGGAAGGTAGAGCCAATAGGTAGAGGAAGAGAAGAATTAATTATGATTCAAAGCTTTTGCCCTGAACAATGGAAAGAGGAAATTCATGATGGATATGTGAAGACTGTGGGAAAAATAGGTTTGGAAGGGGAAGGTCAGAAATTTAGTTTTGGACATTTTGAGTTTGAGATGCTTGTTAGGTAGTAGAGATGAATCCGCTCTACAACTCTACGAGGTGGTTACTATTATTGTCCCTCTTGTGCTGTACGGAAAGGTTAATTTCTGTTTATTTACTCAGGAAGTAACAGAGGCAGGATTCGAACACAGACACTCTAGTGCCACAGCACCTGATTTTAGACACTGAGGGGTCTATATCTACGGATTTTATAAATGAATATGATCATACTGAGTTAAATAGAATTATAACATGGAAAAGTCCAACCAACCACAAGATCTAAGATACCTGGCAGCTTAGACTAAAATAGCTTTTTTAAAAAGACCATTTATAAAAATTTAAGTGGTTTGCACAATGTCCATGCCCATTTCTATCTCTATGTCTATCTCTGTTCCTCTTTACTTTCTCCTAGAGATCATCTTCTCCGTACTTGCCTGGCTGGAGTGGGAGAGTTTTCCATACTGCAAGCTCTATGTAGCTGTGGAAGTGGTTCCTGTTTTGATCACTACAAACTTCTGGTGTTCTTTTATTTAGGCATTTTATTCTCAGTCTCTCTAGTGTCTTAGGTTCAAAGAAGCTCTTGTGGTTTCTGCTTACTTCCTGAATGGTGAACCAAAGTCCTAGTTTCCTAGGAACCCATTACTTATGGTATTGTTCTGGGTTAGTACATCTTTCTAGTTCCGTTTAGTTCAATGTACTTATAATTGACTTTCCACATGGCAGCTGTTTAGGTATCGTTTTGTCAATCGCTTTACACATACAAGCCCAGCCCAGATAACTTGTGTGGCATTGTAAAGCATATAATTTAGCAAGACAAATTCTTACAGTTTAAATATGCATTTCTGTATTAATAGCATTAATGTGGATTCCTTTATATAGTTCATCCAAACAATTGTGTACTTAAATTTATTTTTTAAAGAATTAGGACTTGAGCTAAGTTTCCTACTAGCTCATAGAAAATGTTTTATATCTTGGCGTGCCACCTCAAGAAATATGTATTTGTAAATGAATAGCTGACATACCATTAACTACTCAGCAACACATTCAGCAAATCAATACAAATGTAGTGCACAGTCAATTGTATGATTCATTTGTCACTTGGCAGTTGGTCCCATCAGAGTAAGCACAGTATTATAAAAAGCTAAATTTTCCCCTTCCTTTATTATATGCTCTGTTACTGCATGATTAAACCAAAGTGTTAAAGTCTGAACTCATTAGATTTTGTACTTACAAATAATAATACATGTGGCTGGAAGCATTCAGTGAAACAATATAATTTGTTGAGGGAATTTAATCTTAGAGTACATTGAAGCAATGTATAACTTAGAGTTAAGAAGCTTGGTTAACTCTTAAAAATGTGGAGGATGTAGAAATGAAGCAGTTTTAGGAATAGAAAATGAATTTTGGATTTTTACCTGTGTAAACTTTAGTAAGAAGTTTAATGTGTTATAAGTTTTCTCTAAAAAATAGGATTGAGGGCATCCCTCTTCTCTGAACTGTGCTTTTCAGAATATCCCTCCCCAGCACTTCCTCATTCTTCATTGGCCTTGTTTATGACCCTAAAGAAATGTACAGAACTACTATTCACTTAAAGACCCAGCAGGCTCTTTTGTATTCTGTTAGTTCTTAAGCATGTCACATACAAATGTTCATAAACACATAATCAATTTTCTCCTTCTGTATATTTCATTGTTTAAATAATTCTTGTGTATTACTTATTCCCACAATATGGTCTTACTGCTTCTGCTAATGACTGGACCTGGGAGAGGACAGACACATACAGGAAGGATATATTTTGTAAGGTAGAAATAACATTGTGCTGAACTTGAAGGATGCAGGTCTTGGATGATGGGGTGCTTACAGGAGTGAAGCTGCAGTAGAGGTGGGTCACTGAAGGTTACTTACTCCACAGTTTTGACTAAGAGCTCTCAGGCTCTTATAGCATTAAGCAGTTTGCTTTATCAGCATTGCTGGCTTATAGTTTAGTATCAGGAATATTTATTATTTTAAATATTTCATCAAGATTTATCTGTTATTTGAAACTGCATAAATTTCAGCTGACAGAAGAAGAAAAGGTCTCAAGTTTAGTGACAGATAATAATTTACTATTTGGGTATTCTTGCTTAAGTCAGATGGACTGAAGCCAAGTGGAACTATTTAGATCATTTACTAAACAATAGCAATATATATTTTCTGAGCAGGCTTCCTTGAGTTTAGATTGTTGCAGTGTCTACCTGGAACAGCTTTGGAAAATGCAACTTAGAAAATGAAAAAGGCCTGATAAACCACAGGGAGGACATTGTTTTTGTCCTCTAGTTCCACAGTTTACTTGCAGGTGCAATTCAAGGTGCTGGCTTTGGTATAGTCTGCTTTCTTGGCATGTTACCTTTTCCCAAATGCTACCTCTTGAAGCTTGTTCAGCTGAGACTGAGATGAGTTGAGACTTTTGCTGACAGTCTCTAAGCCATATTTGCTGATGCACTGGGTGCGGCCGTGCATGGGGTGCCTAATTTTCTTTACCACAAATATTGGACCCAGGTGGAAGATGCAAGTCTTGTACTTGGACCTCAGTATGGTCACAATGTACCACTCTAATGGCAGAAAGCAAAGAGAAGCTAAAGAGCCTCTTGATGAGGATGAAGGAGGAAGGTGAACAAGCTAGTTTAAAACTAAATATTAAAACAACATGTCATCTGGCCCCATTGCTGCTGCTGCTGTTGCTGCTGCTAAGTCTAGTCAGTCATGTCCGACTCTGTGCGACCCCATAGACGGCAGCCCAACAGGCTCCTCTGTCCCTGGGATTCTCCAGGCAAGAACACTGGAATGGGTTGCCATTTCCTTCTCCAATCATGAAAGTGAAAAGTGAAAGTGAAGTCACTCAGTTGTGTCTGACTCTTAGCGACCCCGTGGACTGCAGCCCACCAGGCTTCTCTGCCCATGGGATTTTCCATGCAAGAGTACTGGAGTGGGTTGCCATTGCCTTCTCCACATCCAGCCCCACTACTTCATGGCAAATAGAGGGGGGAAAGGTGGAAGTAGTGACAGATTTCCTCTTTGGGGGCTCTAAAATCACTGCAGATGTTGACTGCAACAATAAAATTAGAAGACGTTTGCTTCTTCACAAGAAAGCTATGGTAAACCTAGGTAGTGTGTTGAAAAGCAGAGACATTACTCTGCCGACAAAAGTCTGCATAGTCAAGGCTATAGTCTTCCCAGTGGTCATGTATGGTTGTGAGAGCTGGACCATCAAGAAGGTGGAGCAGTGAAGAATTGATGCCTTGGAATAATGGTGCTGGAGAAGACTCCTGAGAATCCCTTGAATGGCAAGGAGATCAAACCAGTGAATTTTAAGGGAAATCAACCCTGAATACTCATTGAAAAGACTGATGCTGAAGTTGAAATTCCAGTATTATTATCTGATGCAAACAGCTGACTCATTGGAAAAGTCCCTGATGCTGGGAAAGATTGAGGGCAGAAGGACAAGAGGGTGTCAGATGATGAGATGGCTGGATGGCATCACTGAAACAATGGACATGAACTTGGGCAAGCTGTGGGAGATGGTGAGGGACGTGCTGTGCTGCAGTCCATGGGGTTGAAAGAGTTGGACGTGACTGGGCGACTGAACAACATGGTGAAAACACCGCATATTTCTCAAAGCAGGCAAGCACTCTCATATGAAGAGGAAGGAAACTTTTTTTTCCTGGCTTCATTACTTGAATTATACTCCATTTAATTCTTGTGCTTATTTACCTGATACTTATTAGAGCAACTTCTATTTATTTCATAAAATAAACCTGCATCATTTTGTGGCTGGAGTCACTTCTGTTACATACAATCACTGTCACCTTTAGGAGTCAGAATCAGACCCAGCAACATTTAAGCACATTACCTGTGATGGGGACATGCTAAGAAGTATTTTCATTTATCATGTGTTGATGAATATTAAATTTTATTGAAATAATAAATTCATGTGGTTAAAGAAGTCTAGCAATACAGAAGAATTTATAGTAAAAGCTGCAATATCTTAGCAATTACAGCAGTAACTAACAGAAGAATCAAAACAGAAACTGTTAAAAGTTGGTCACCTCTGTGGGTGGGGAGGGCTCCCTCAGTGGCTCAGGGGTAAAGAATATACCTGCAGTGCAGGAGACGCAGGAGACGTGGGTTCAATCTCCTGGAGAAAGACATGGCAACCCACTCTGGTATTCTTGCCGAAAAATTCCACAGACTAACCCAGTGGGCTACAGTCCGCAGGGTTTCAAAGAGTTGCACATGACTGAGATAGCAAGCTAGGGAGGGGGTAGGGAAGTATGTGGCTGGATGTTGTAACTATATATACACACACACCACTATATCTCGATTTATTAATTAAAAACATTAATTTCCTCCTTGATATGCTAGATTAGGACTGAATTTATTTGTGTCACTGTTTATGTTCTCATTCCCATTTCGTTGTTGTTTGTTGTTCAGTAGCTCAGTTGTGTCTGACTCTCTGCGACTCCATGGACTGCAGCACGCCAGGCTTCCCTGTCCTTTACTATCTCCTGGAATTTGCTCAAACTCGTGTCCATCTACATTTAATTACATCAGTACACTCTGCCCTCGCTATGCCATTTTCCATAAGGGACTTGAGTTTCCATGGTTGTTGGTGACCCAGGGGTCCCAGAACCAACACCCTGTGGATACTGAGGGACAACTGCAGTCTGTTTCCATACAGAGTACTGTTTTTTTATTTTTTTAGATTACCTTTGGTACTTGAAAAACATAATTAAATCTCCATTTCTTATTAACCACGGATAGATAGTACTCTTAACTACCCACTTTGTAAAATGAACATGTTATAAGTATTAATTCTTTCTTCCTTTTTATCCTAATCCTCGATCTTCCAAGTCAAACAACATTTCCATTTATATTTACTGCAGAGCTGTATGTAGTGTGTTGGTGTGACACTTCCTTCTCTATGGCTCTAATGTTAGGACTTCTCTGTCACTCAGTGAAGAATGTTCCTAGCTTCAAACTGCAGTGGGTTCTTTATTTAAAATTCCACCAATAGGCTTTATCATATTCTTCTTTCAAATTTCTCAGTCTATTCAGTCTCCCTGCCTTTTGTCCCTCTTGGGGACCTTTCTCCTGGGACACTGCATCCCCTGGCTCCAGGGCCTCTCCAAAGCTATTCTGAGACTTAACTCTCTTCTGAACGGCGATCTCTGTTTCTTGGATCTTATGTGTTTTTTTTCCTAACACACCTTCAAGTTAACTTCCTAAACAAGGATGTGTAGGAGGAAAACATCTTATAAACCAGAACTATCTTGACTCTGCACTTACACTTAATTAATCCATTCATTTAGCTGGAAATAGAATCCTTGGTTGAAAATCATTTGCTTTCAGCTTTAGTATTTTCTAGCACTTAGCTTTGTGGATGGAAAAAATCTGATGTCAGACTAATTTTGTTCATTGATTACCTGTTTGTTTTTTTTTTTTAATTTCGTTTATTTTTGAGCTAGGTCTTCATCGTTGTGTGGGCTTTTCTCCAGTTGCAGAGAGTGAGGCCACTCTCTATTGTGACATGTGGGCTTCTCATTGCGATGGCTTTGCTTGTGGAGCACAGGCAGGGCATGTGGGCTTCAGCAAGTGCGGCGTGTGGGCTCAGGAGTTGCGGGCCCCCGCTCCAGAGCACAGGCTCAGCGGTTGTGGTGCCTGTGCGTAGCTGCTCTGTGGCATGTGGGATCTTCCCAGATCAGAGATGGAACCCGTCTCCTGCATTGGCAGGCAGATTCTTTCCCATTGAGCCACCAGGGAAATCCCTGATACCTATTTTTTTTCCTCCTCTCTGGCATCTTTCAGGCTCTTTTCTTTATTCTTTGTGTTTCAGACAATTTACATATATATATGTATTTACTTTTTATGTGAAGATATTTTCTTATATTATTTCTTTGATCATCTTCTCCCTTCTATGTACTCTCTCTCAGTTTCTCCAGAATTCATTAGCGGATATTGAATATTCTGGATTTATCCTCTTTGTTTTTTTTATTCCATATTTTCTGTTTCTTTGTCCTATTGTTCTATGTCCTGGGATATTTACCTGGTTTTATCTTCTAATACCTCTCTTGAATTACACTATTCATCTAAAGTACTTTCTTGTTTACTTAAAAAAATGATAGTGTATTCTTGTCTATATTTTCTAGAATCTCTGAGAATAATATTTTGAGGTTTTTAAAAATTCTCTTAGATCCCCCTGGATTATCATTGCTTTTTGTGGGGTCATTTCCCCCCTGCTAGTTCATTTTTATCTTTCTTTTTTAATATTGTAGTCTTTACTCAAATATCTGGGGATTTTGGTGGACTGTTTACATGGAAGAATGAAACTGATTGGGGCTCTGGGTATGTGAGGTGGTTTACAGAGTGGCATCCTCTGCTTTTTGGTTCATGGTTGGGGTACTAGCCATTAAGCTTGGGAATCCCTAATAGCCAGGCCAAGGAATGCTATAATCAATACTTTAACACTTATGGCAACCCACTCCAGCATTCTAGCCTGGAAAATCCTATGGACAGAGGAGCCTGGTGGGCTACAGTCCCTGGGATCACAAAGAGTCGGACACGACTGAGTGACTGAGCATACTAACACTTAGACTTGCTGCTGTACTTTTTCCTAATATGATCAGAGACGACAGCTCAGATTTTGGGGCTAGATTACCTGCCTGGCCTCAGATAGTCTTACTTCCTGGAATTGGGGAGAGGCTTGTATAACTGTTGACTCTTCTATAAACCAAGGATGAGTAAATGTTTTCTGTAAAGGTGTGATAGTAATATTTAGAATTTGTGGGTCACATACAGTTTCTATCACATAGTCTTTTTTTTTTTTTTTTAAACAACGCTTTAAAATGTAAAAACCATCCTTAAGTAACTGGCTGTGCAAAAACAAGTGATGGGCAGCAGTTTGCCTTACTCTTGCAAAACAGAGCTGCAATTAGTCCCTGTTTTCAGCCCTGTGTTTCACTCTCAGCTTCTGAATCTCAGTCCTATGTGGGATTGGGATTTTATAAAGCAGCTCCCCTGAGTTCTGCCCTGACTCCTGAACTTCAGCCTTTCTTCACTTGTATTCTGGGCTGTTTCTTTCTTCTCTGATTTCTTGGTCACTAGACTTATATCTGCTTGCTTTCTTACAAGAGTCTGTTGAAAATTCATGTCCACTCTGGCTCCCTCACTGTTGTTTTTGTTATGGTAGATGCTTTTGGTTCCTATAGGTTCCAAATTCCCAGCACCATCAGTTGCCAGCACCTGCATCTGAGTGTGAGGGTTCTGTCTCACTGTAGGAGCTTGCTCTGCCTGCCTTTGGTAAGAGCCAGGGAATGTCTCCTCCCTCCAGCCCTCACCATTAGCTAACAGGAGTTGATAAATACCCCAGCTTCCTTGCTCCTCTGTTGAAGTATCTCTGAGGTACATGTTGTCCTTGCGCTCCAGAATTGCTAAGCAGGATTGACTCCAGGTGCTAACAGTATGTTGTTTGCTAATGAACCCTTGATTGGCCCTCCCTGGTTCTGTGACTCAGTCTCCCTCCTTTGCTAAAGATTCCTGGGATTCCTTCTCCCATTAATTGCTTGAATTCAAATCCTTGTGGAGAGTCTGCTGGTGCTGAGGAACTGAAATGGAGACTAACCATGGAGACCATGGGTTAGTTTTTTTCCTTTATTATAATTTTAATTAAATCTCAGGTAGAAGGAATAGATAGCCTTGAGTACTACTTTTATTATATTGAATCTGAATCTGATTAATCAATATTATTGATACAGTGAGTATTTACTATGGACCAGGCATTGTCTGTGGGGGACAGAATCATGAATTAGCCTTGATTTCTAACTTGCAAGGAACTTACATTCTGCAGAGCAAATAATCCACGCAGTAAAATGTTTGAAGTATTGTTGAGAAGTTGAGATAGATGTGTTGTGGGGCTCAGCGGGCATGAGAAGTTATTTGAAGATGGGTGACCAGGGATGGCTTCAGGAGGGGATGTGGGCTGTGTAAAGGAGAAATCAGTTTGAAAACAGAATGATGGAGCTAGGCATTCCTAGGGGAGAAAACGGAACCAACACAAACCCTCCTCAAGAGGCATGTGACGAGGAATGGTTGACTTGAGAGAAGATTTCTATTTCTAAAAGAGGAAAAAATGATGTAAAACAAGCATGTTGTTGTTGTTTAGCGGCTAAGTTGTGTCTGACTCTTTTGTGACCCTTTGGACTGTGGCCCACCAGGGTCCTTTGTCCATGGGATTTTCCAGGCAAGAATGCTGGAGTGGGTTGCCATTTTCTCCTCCGGAGGATCTTCCCCATCCAGGGATTGAACCCGTGTCTCCTGCATTGCAGGTGGATTCTTTACCACTAAGCCACCTGTAAGTCCCCCAAACAAATATTCAGTCAGTTCAGTTCAGTCGTTCAGTCGTGTTGGACTCTTTGCGACCCCATGAATCGCAGCATGCCAGGGCTCCCAAGGGACTCTCAAGAGTCTTCTCCAAGACCACAGTTCAAAAGCAACGATTCTTTGGCACTCAGCTTTCTTCACAGTCCAACTCTCACATCCATACATGACCACTGGAAAAACCATAGCCTTGACAAGATGGACCTTTGTTGGCAAAGTAATGTCTCTGCTTTTAAATATGCTATCTATGTTGGTCGTAACTTTTCTTCCAAGGAGTAAGTGTCTTTTAATTTCATGGCTGCAATCACCATCTGCAGTGATTTTGGAGCCCCCCAAAATAAAGTCTGACACTGTTTCCACTGTTTCCCCATCTATTTCCCATAAAGTGATGGGGCCAGATGCCATGATCTTCGTTTTCTGAATATTGAGCTTTAAGCCGACTTTTTCACTCTCCACTTAAGGGTGGTGTCATCTGCATATCTGAGGTGACTGATATTTCTCCCAGCAATCTTGATTCCGGCTTGTGCCTCTTCCAGCCCAGCGTTTCTCATGATGTACTCTGCATAGAAGTGAAGTAAGCAGGGTGACAATATACAGCCTTGACGTACTCCTTTTCCTATTTGGAACCAGTGTGTTGTTCCATGTCCATTTCTAACCTATATGCAGGTCAGGAAACAAGCATTAGTACATATAAAAACACAGATGTGTGGGTGTGTGTGTGTGTGTGAATTCATTAATTCAAATTGTAAGGAGACAGTCACATGAATATTGATGGAGGTTGCTGATAATTGACTTATACAATTAAGAGTTTAGAATTGATGTGGGAAAGAAATGGAAGCCATCAGATTCCCTTGGGAAGGGAAATTAAAACCATATTTAAGGGAGAATTAGTGACTAAGGATATTTTATTTTGTGAAGGATAGATTGAACAGAGAAGAGGAGGAAGCCATTGCAGGTGAGTATAGTTTTTCATTCTGCATCATTGTGGGAGACTACAGGGTTGGGAATCTTAGGACTAATTTGAGAAATATGGAAGAAAAAGCTGAACAGCTAAAGGAGGAAAAAGCAGATGTATGGAAACTGGGAAGCAAGGGGAAAAATTCTAAGAAAGAGGTCAAGCTCTTAGGAATCTCTCCAAGTAGGAAGGACACTGGGGAAAATGAAAAACGAGATAGGTCTGTGTCTGGACTAGTTAGAATTGAGAGGGTGAGCTGATAGGTTGTTGGGAAGAACTCTGCTTCATCTTCTATTTGTCCTGTCACTATTTCTGATGATTTGTGCCCTTCAGAAGAGTTGGTGTGTAAAACTAACATTGGAAGTTAAGCTTTGGATTTATTTTGAAAAATACATTTTTTTTTCTGGGTACCTGTACTTAAAGGGGTTTTAATGAGAATAATTAAACAGAAAATATATCCTTCATTGATAATAAAGTCTTGTGCTTAAGTGAATAACACTTAGATATTTCAAACTGTACATTAGAATTTCTATTTAAATTGATTGACTGCTGTAGCCACAACAGTTGTTTTGCTGACTTCCCTGTGAAGACTTCCTGTATGGAGGAAAAGCGCAAAACAGAATTTACTGCATTCCCACAATGTCAATTTCTTAGGCACTGATCCATAAATTAGCATTATTAGTGGGGAAGGACACCTTGTGTCTAGCTACATGTATTTAACTATATGCTAAAAAGACGGTGTTCATTACTGCAACTGTAAGGTAGCTGTAGCCACACATTAATAAGTTATGAGCTACTATTTCAGAGAAATTGCTCTACCAATAATAAGTAGTCTATGTTCTATTTTTTTTCTCCCTTGGATATCTGTATAGAGTACAGTTATTCAGAAAACAGTCTCAGAGAAATGGGAAAGCTTAAATTATAACCGGCCTTTGCTCCTGCATCCTCACCTTTATTAAAAAGCATTTAGAATTATTCTAGCATATTAGTTGCTCTTTCAGACCCTAAATCTTAAGCTCTTTTTTTTTTTTTAATTTCATAATCCTTTCAAGGTCACCTCCCACTGTCTTTTCTGTTAGCAACTGCTGTAAGTGGTATCATACTCTTAAGTTTTCTACATTTTTATGTGTAAGTCATTTACTCTAAAGGTTCTTTTGCCAGCCAACATCATGGAAGCAGTTTACTCTATAGGAATTCTACCCTTTTCTTCGGATTTTAGAATGAACAATTCTTCAAAAACTCTCAGGTATGCTGAGAACTCCTTTCTTCTAATCTCATCCATTCTTTGTTGCTGTTGAATTAGTGGGCTATTTTAATTCTCTAGACTTGTCTCCTCTTGTCTGTAGTTGAAGTAACAGAGCCATCTCCATTTAGCATAAGCAGGAAGCAAGAAGATATCTACAGCACATGAAACTATCTGTACATAATTGACCGTAACTGAGAGGACGTGTGGACTGGCCACGAACTAATTTTGGAATCTTGGTACCACATTGGTACCATATGTACATTATCCATCTCCTGGTCCAGGAAGGATAACCAGCAGCAATCAGGGATCACAGAAGTGGCTTGAAGGACCGGGTTCTATTTGAGAGCCATCCAAGAGAAGCAGCCACTCCTGGTTCACCAGACTTGGCTGCCAAACTCAGTAGGTTAACACTAGACAAGGAAATGTGGAGAATACAAGTTAGAGGAGAAGCCTACTTCCTCCTGGACCGCCTCCCAACCCCCCGTCCTTCTCCCCGCTTTCTACTCTATTCTTGAGGAGAAATGAGGAAAAATAATCAGCCCATGGGTGTGACTGGTTCTCGCTTCCCTACCCACCAAGCCTGGAGATGAAGTGCGAGTGCCATTCCTACCTGGGAGACGGCCCCACCCTGCCCTTCTGGTTCTTCCTGATCTTCTATCGAAGGGGGGCAGGGGCAGCAGACCAGCACACCTGTCATCATTCTCTTTCCCTTTCACACCCACATCCAGCTGATGGTAACTCATTCTTTTAAACCGATATATTAATATCATTGCTTATAACCTACAGGAATATAATTAGAATACCTGTGCTTTGTTACTTTCAGATATTTCTGCTTAGCAAATTATATGAATGGTCCTAATTCCAGGACAAGGGAGTTCATCTTCTGGGAAAATTCTGATGTTATTATATATGGGGTAGAGCACATTTTCTTTCCACATCTAGCTTTGGAAAAAAGTGTTAGAGATGATAAAAATATTGACCTTTTGGCAGGATGGTTTATTTTCATGCTGATACTGGAACTTTGGGACAGTGCTATTTTGCATGGCTATTTAAAGTTACAGCAAGAAAGTAAAAACATATTCTGCTTTAACCATAACTGGAATTGACATTTTTGAAAATAGACCCAGTCTCAGACCTTCAAAAAATAAAAGCATTTTTATTGCTAATTTGGTTCTATGAAGATTACTTCTGAATCTCAAAGAAGAACTTTAGTTGTTACAATTAGATTCGAAGTGACAATCATGTGTATTTTTATCATAATATAACAGTACAGAGATCAAATTGCCAACATCCGATGGATCATTGAAAAAGCAAGAAAGTTCCAGAAAAACATCTATTTCTGCTTTATTGACTATGCCAAAGCCTTTGACTGTGTGGATCACAAGAAACTGTGGAAAATTCTGAAAGAGATGGGCATACCAGACCACCAAACCTGCCTCTTGAGACACCTGTATGCAGGTCAGGAAGCAACAGTTAGAACTGGACATGGAACAGCAGACTGGTTCCAAATAGGAAAAGGAGTACGTCAAGGCTGTATATTGTCACCCTGCTTATTTAACTTATATGCAGAGTACATCATGAGAAATGCTGGGCTGGAAGAAGCACAAGCTGGAATCAAGATTGTCGGGAGAAATATCAATCACCTCAGATATGCAGATGATACCATCCTTATGGAAGAAAGTGAAAAACTAAAGAGCCTCTTGATGAAAGTGAAAGAGGAGAGTGAAAAAGTTGGCTTAAATCTCAAAATTCAGAAAACTAAGAGGATGGCATCTGGTCCCATCACTTCATGGCAGATAGATGGGGAAACAGTGGCTGAGTTCATGTTTTTGGGCTCCAAAACCACTGCAGATGGTGATTGCAACCATGAAATTAAAAGACGCTTACTCCTTGGAAGGAAAGTTATGACCTACCTAGATAGCATATTCAAAAGCAGAGACATTACTTTGCCAACAAAGGTTCGTCTAGTCAAGGCTATGGTTTTTCCAGTGGTCATGTATGAATGAGAGAGTTGGACTATAAAGAAAGCTGAGTGCCGAAGAATTGATGCTTTTGAACTGTGGTGTTGGAAAAGACTCTTGAGAGTCCCTTGGACTGCAAAGAGATCCAACCAGTCCATCCTAAAGGAGATCAGTTCTGGATGTTCATTGGAAGGACTTATGTTGAAGCTGAGGCTCCAATACTTTGGCCACCTGATGCAAAGAGCTGACTCATTAGAAAAGACCCTGATTTTGGGAAAGGTTGAGGGCAGGAAATGAGGGGGACAACAGAGGATGAGATGATTGGATGGTATCGTTGACTCGATGGACATGGGTTTGGGTGGACTCTGGGAGTTAGTAATGGACAGGGAGGCCTGGTGTGCTGCGGTTCATGGAGTTTCAAAGAGTCGGACACGACTGAGCAACTGAACTGAACTATGATAAACTTCTGCCCCTTCTAATTTTATATGAATTGGGACTCTAATTATCTAGCACTGAGTCTCAATAACTTCTGGTGCTGTGGCATTCTGTTTTCTCCCAGTCTCACAGGCTTCAAACAATGATTTCAAAAATGCCTCATTACTGCATAATGTTCCTAGTTCATTGTCATGAACAGAGAGCCAGAAGTAGAATGTTTTAAGGTATTATTTGAAGAGTAAAGCTTTTTTCTTTTCCAGTTTTTTTTACATTAGAATAATGCCTTAGTATGAAAAATAACACCTTCAGTATTGTTTTGGAAGCCAAATTTTAATTGCATGAAATTTCATAAGTTTGTCTCTCAAGTGTTACTTTACTACCCATAAAGCTCTATCTATATCAGGTAGGAAAAGCACCTCATACTTTTCCAGTGCCAGGCACTTCAGATAAACTGTGTTATTAATTCTCATAATTGTTTCTGGAGGTAGGAATTATTACCCACATTTTATAGAGGAGGAAACTGAGTCAAAGAAGTAAAATGATTTGCAGAACTCATAAGTACAAAGCAAGGACTTGAACCTGGATCTGACACCAAACACTGTCTAACTTTCCACTCTACTGCCTGGAGTGAAGAGAAAGAAATGTGTCTAGTCAAACAGAAGTGGATGGGGCCATCTGGAAGGGTTGTACTGTCAAGTTCTAATAGGGAATGTGCTGGACCTCTTTATAACTAACATTAACGTGAAGTTGAATCCCTGTACTGAATGATCACACTCTTATAAAACACTCTGATATGCATTTTAGTTCTGAGTTCCCATACACAAGAGTACAGCATTGGCCATAATTGCTGCTTCTGTAACTTTGTACATTACTGGCAATTTTTTGAGGCAAGGTGAATTTTCCTGTTTAGCAAGAGCTTGATTGTTCTCTCTAGACTTCCCTTAATCTCCTGCTGAGATCTTGCTAAACATTTTCAGGATGAACTAATCAGTGTTTTGCATCCTTTCAAAAATGTGAATGCTTTGTTTTTAAGCATAATTTAATGTGAGGCTATTCAGATGGAAATAGATTGAAAGACTCCCTTGCCAGTCATGGTTTCTGAAAATGGGTTGACTTAGTGATGCTGATGGGTTGACAACCTCATTAAGGTTTAACCTGAAGTAGAAACCTCAGATAAATGTTTCTAAATGGGCAACAATTTATAAACAACTTTGAATCATTTATTCTTTCATTCTCAGAATTGTTCCAGGTCATTTGCAGATACTGAAATTCCTTCTGCGGGTATTATGAAAGGGAGGTAATCTGTTCAGAAATCCTCAGAGCCAAATTGATAAGCTTTTAATTCTTATGCTTTAATGCCTATTGATCTTATTGATTGATGCTTGAAAATCAAATTTGTTTTTCCCTCACCCTAGTGAATCACTTCAGCATAAAATAAAGATGCTTAATTTGAAATTAATTCTCCCAAAGCAGAAACAGCTCTAATTTTCCTGTAAAGGCCATCAGTGCTGCTTCTTTGGGTTTAGTGTTAGATGACAGTACTTTTCATGTCCTTTCTGGGTCAAGATAGTTCATTGGCATATTCAAACTTTTAATAAGCCAGAGTGTATTTGGATAGTATGCTGATTAACAGGGTGAAAATGTTGTGATGACTTTGGTAAGAATCTTTTAATATAATTTTACATCATTTAAATATGTAGAAACATGGAGATAAACCAGTCTCTCTCCCTTTTTTTTCTGTACGCTGCTAGGTGCAGATTTTAAGTTTCAGCAGCATAATTCAGATTTTTGCCTTAAGAACTTTATTAGTAATCTGTATATTTTCCAATTAAACTTTTTAAGGAAAGTTCTTATGATTTGGGCTTTCCTGGTAGCTCAGCTGGTAAAGAACCTGCCTGCAATGTAGGAGACCTTGGTTTGATTCCTGGGTCAGGCAGATCCCCTGAAGAAGGGATAGGCTACGCACTCCAGTATCTACGCACTCCAGTATTCTCGGGCTTTCCTGGTGGCTGAGATGGTAAAGAATCCACTTGCAATGTGGGAGACCTAGATTTGATCCCTGGGTTGGGCAGATCCCCTGAAGATGAGCATGACAACCCACTTTGGTATTCTTGCCTGGAGAATCCCCATGGACAGAGGAGTCTGACAGGCTACAGTCTGTGGGGTTGCAGAGTCGGATACATTTGAGTCAGAGTTGGATATCATACACTGCATGTGTAATTTTCAGACACCTTTGTGAAAACTGAAACAGTCAAATACCTCCATATCTGATGCAATGGAACAATGTGTTATTTTCAGTTATATGGTTTAGGATGATGAGTTCATATAAATATAACTGTTTTTCTTACATTTGATACCAAGACCATGACCCTGGCTTGTCTTATGAAGAGTAAAAGCATATTCTAAGTTATTTGTCTATATATAATTTATCTTACAATATTGGTTCAGTTATTCTTTAATCCTTTGGCTATCATTTTAATACAAAAATAATTTTCCAAATAGTATTAAAGATAGTATTTGAATGAGATGGTAGGGAAGAAAATTTGAAGATTTTAGAGTTCAGAGTAGGCACAACAGATAAACTTCTTATACAGAATGTTTTCTGAATGAGGCCTTTTCTTATTTAGGTGTGTCATTAAAATACAAATGAATATTTTAAAAATATTAACTTTACACTTACCATCATCTTATATCAGTGTTAGTATTTGTCTTAAATTGTTAACTTCAGCAATTGCTTGACTTAGTTTTGTATCTCCCACAAAAACTATCTCTGAGGTTTTACTCTAAAACGCTACTTACATCCAAAATCCTTTTATTTTCCCACCAAAGTGGGGATTATTTTATTTGAATACTTTTTTCTTCCAGTTTTATTGAGATATAATTGATGCATGGCACTATAAGGTGTACAGTATAATGGTTTGACTTACATACATCATGAAATATTACCATAGTTTTAGTGACTATCCATCATCTCATACAGATCCAAAACAGAAGGAAAAGCAAAAGAAATATTCCTTGATGAGAACTCTATATACCATACAGCAGCGTTAATGACCTTATCGACTATATTCCAGAAATTGTACATTTGCTCTCCTGACTGACTTGTTTTGCAGCTTGAAGTTTAGCCCTTTTAATTTCCCTCATCTATTTCATTCATCCTCGCACTCCCTGCCCCTCTAGTAATCACCTGTATGTCCTCTGTATCTATGACTGTTTCTGTTTTCTTTCTTTTTTTAGATTTGACATATGAATAAAATACAATATATGTCTTTCTCTATTTGACTTACCCACTTAGCATAATTCCTCTAGGCCCATCCGTGTTGTCATAAGTGGCAAGAGTTCATTCTTTTTAATGGCTCTGTAATGTTCTTATGTGTATGTGTGCATGTCCATGTTTTATCTTTATCCTTTGAACACTTAGATTGCTTCTGTTCTGTATCTTGGCTGTTGTGAATAATGATATTTGCAAACTTTTATGAACTGTTCTTGTGTAAAACTATACTATGTTAAATCAGACTTTACTATCTTAATGATATTTATGTGTAATCTATATTTTAAATGCCACGGAACTATTATCAAAGAGAAAAAAATAACAAATAGAAATTTCAGTAGTTGAAAGGAATGATAAGCAATTTCAAAACAGACAACAGTTTTTAAATATAATAGACAAATATATCTGAGAAAACTTCACAGTGTTTTCTTGCAAGCTGTTTCTTGGGTTTCCCCTTTTTTAAAAATTAATTTATTTTTTTTATTAAAGGATAATTGCTTTATAGGATTTTGTTGTTTTCTGTCAAACCTCAACATGAATCAGCCATAGGTATACATATATCTCCTCCCTTTTGAACCTCCCTCCCATCTTCCTCCCCATCCCACCCTTCTAGGTTGATACGGAGAACCTATTTGAGTTTCCTGAGCCATACAGCAAATTCCCATTGGCTATCTATTTTACATATGGTAATATAAGTTTCCATGTTACTCTTTCCATATATCTCACCCTCTCATCCCTTCTCCCCATCTCCATAAGTCTATTCTCTATGTTTATTTCTCCACTGCTGCCCTGTAAATAAATTCTTCAGTACCACTTTTCTAGATGCCACATATATGCATTAGAATACAATATTTATCTTTCTTTTTCTGACTCACTTCACTCTGTATAATAGGTTCTAGATTCATCCACCTCATCAGAACTGACTCAAATGAATTTCTTTTATGGCTGAGTAATATTCCATTGTGTATATGTACCACAGCTTCTTTATCCATTCATCTGTTGATGGACATCTAGGTTGCTTCCATGTTCTGGCTATTGTAAAAAGTGCTTCAGTGAACTATGGGACACATGTGTCGTTTTCAATTTTGATTTCCTCAGGGTATATGCCTAGGAGTGGGATTGCTGGGTCATATCGCGGTTTTATTCCTAGTTTTTTTAAGGAATCTCCATACCGTCTTAGTCTATAGTGGCTGTATCAGTTTACATTCCCACCAACAGTGCAAGAGCGTTCCCTTTTCTCCACACCCTCTCAGCATTTATTGTTTGTAGACTTTTTGATGATTGCCATTCTATATGGTGTGAGGTGATATCTCATAGTTTTGATTTGCATTTCTCTAACAATGAGTGATGTTGAGCATCTTTTCATGTGTTTGTTAGCCATCTATATGTCTTCTTTGGAGAAATGTCTGTTTAGTCTTTTTCCCACTTTTTGATTGGGTTGTTTGTTTTTCTGGTATTGAGTTGTATGATCTGCTTGTATATTTTGTAAACTAATCCTCTGTCAGTTGTTTCATTTGCTATTATTTTCTCCCATTCTGAGGGTTGTCTTTTCACCTTGCTTAGTTTCCTTTGCTATGCAAAAGCTTTTAAGTTTAATCCAGTCCCGCTTATTTACTTTTGTTTTTATTTCCATTACTCTAGGAGATGGGTCTTAGAGGCTCTTGCTTTGATTTATGTCTAGTGTTCTGCTTATGTTTTCCTCTAAGAGTTTTCTAGTTTCTGGTCTTACATTTGGGTTATTAATCATTTTGAGTTTATCTTTGTGTATGGTGTTAGGAAGTGTTCTGATTTCATTCTTTTACATGTAGCTGTCCAGTTTTCCCAGCACCAGGTTGTTTTACATTTTGAAGCTTATTATGGTGTCATGATAGCTAGAAAAACGTGTCAGAGTGAAAAGTCATAGCTAAGAAAAGTGGGTGATGGCTCTCATGTAGACAGGGAAAAGGATTTTGGGAGGCTACAGGTTCTAAGTTGGCTGAAGGTAAAGATTAAGGGGAAATTTTCATAAGCATTAGAAAGATAAAAGTTATAATGTTATCTTAACAATTCCTGTCATAAAGTAATAAATAAAATTATGCAAAAATGGTGATGCAATTGGAATTATCTCTAAAGAAAAGAAAGATGTTCAGGAATTGAAAATATTTTTTATAGAGGAGTGATGATTAGGGTGGGGCAAAGGAGAAAAAATACTAATAAAAGTGTAAAATACTAGAATCTAATGTGACTATCTACAAGGGGAATATTTATCATAATTTTAGAAATATCCTAAAGTGTTTGTTACAATGAAAAAATATTACATTAATGTGTCTCTTGATG
>SJYQ01004285.1:199508-217776 GCA_006410935.1 Redunca redunca
GCAAATCAGATTATAGCCATCACTTCATGGTAAATTATAAAGTAATAAGCAATAAATTTTGAAATAACCATAATATGACAGTAAATGATAACCTCAGTCACTTTTCTTCAGCGTTTGTTGAAAGTGCCAAACGTTGTTTTTGACTACAGTAGAGAAGGGGTCCTTAGGAAATTGGAAGGATTTTGTGATACAGAATAGTTAAAATTTAAAGCATTTGATTTTCTGTTTTTAATTTTACTTAGCCAAGGATCATAGGACTCTCCCAATGCCTCCGAAATGATAAAGTCATTAACTATTTATTGATTGTTTATAATACTGGAATATTAAGCCCTGCAGTACTGAATGTTATGGGTGCTGGAGATATGTAGTGAAAAATACCAAGGCCACTGTTCTCATAACATTTCCATTCCCTGGGAGAAGAAAGACAATAAAAAGAAGTGACAAATGTGTGTAAAGTATACTGATTTGCATTAAATACTATGGAGAGAAAAATTAAGCGAGGTAAGAGTAATTTTTTTTTTTTAGGATAAGAGTAATTTGAACAAATTACCCCAGCATAGCTCCATTGTAATAAAATATTTCTATTCTTGTCCTTTCTATTGTCAAGAAATTTGCTAATAATAAACTCTGATAATATAGTGTGACTCCATGACTAATTACACATAATTGGTTTCTCCACTTTTTCACATACTACAGAGAACAGACTATGATTCCAGTAAATTTGGATCATGCATAGAGAAGATTTCAGATAAAAATAATGCATGGAAATAGACACTGACATCTTGTTTGCTGCCAGAAGCCACAATTAATGGCTAGCAGAGTGTTGAATTAGCCTATGGACAGATATATAAGAGTCTTGAAGCAAAGTAGTTTTAATCAGGGGTGATTTTTAACCCTATTAGAATTTTTTATTGTTCAGTTGCTCAGTCATGTCGATTCTTTGTGACCCCATGGACTGCAGCATGCCAGGCTTCCCTGTTTTTCACCATCTCCCGGAGCTTGCTCAAACTCATGTCCAAGGAGTTGGTGATGCCATGCAACCATCTCATCCCCTGTTGTCCCCTTCTCCTCCTGCCATCAATCTTTACCAGCATCAGGGTCTTTTCCAATGAGTCATGTCCTTCTCATCATGTGGCTAAAGTACTGGAATTTCAGCTTCAACATTAGCCCTTCCAGTGAATATTCAGAACGGATTTCCTTTAGGATTGACTGGTTTGATGTCCTTGAGGTCCAAGGGATTTTCAAGAGTCTTCTCCAACATCACAGTTCAAAAGCATCTATTCTTCAGTGCTCAGCTTTCTTTATGGTCCAACTCTCACATGCATACAAAACCATAGTTTTGACTAGATGGACCTTTGTTGACAAAGTAACGTCTCTGCTTTCTAATATGCTCTCTAGGTTGGTCATAGCTTTTCTTCCAAGGAGCAAGCGTCATTTACTTTCATGGCTGCAGTCACTATCTGCAGTGATTTTGGAGCCCTCCCAAATTAACTCTCTTACTGTTTCCATTGTGTCCACATCTGTTTGTCATCAAGTGATGGGGCCAGGTGCCATGATCTTAGTTTTCTGAATGTTGAGTTTTAAGCCAGCTTTTTCATTTCCTTTCACTTTCATCCAGAGGCTCTTTAGTTCTTCTTTGCTTTCTGCCATAAGGGTGATATCATCTGCATATCTGAGGCTATTGATATTTTTCCCTGCAGTCTTGATTCCAGCTTGTGTTTCATCTAGTCCATCATTTTGCATAATGTATTCTGCATATAAGTTAAATAAGGTGACAATATACAGCCTGACATACTCCTCTGCCAATTTTGAACCAGTCCATTTTTCCATGTCCAGTTCTAAGTGTTGCTTCTTGACCTGCGTACAGATTTCTCAGGAGGCAGGTCAAGTGGTCTGGTATTCCCATCTCTTTCAGAATTTTCCACAGTTTGTTGTGATTCACACAGTCAAGGCTTTGGCATAGTCAGTAAAGCAGAAGTAGATTTTTTTTCTGGAACGCTCCTGCTTTTTTGATGATCCATTGGATGTTGGTAATTTGATCTCTGGTTCCTCTGCCTTTTCTAAATCCAGCTTGAACATCTGGAAATTCATGGTTCATGTACTGTTGAAACCTGGCTTGGAGAATTTTGAGTGTTGCTTTGCTAGGGTGTGCGATGATTGCAATTGTGTGGTAGTTTGAACATTCTTTGGCATTGCCTTTCTTTGGGATTGGAATGAAAACAGACCTTTTCCAGTTCTGTGGCCACTGCTGAGTTTTCCAAATTTACTGGCGTATTGAGTGCAGCACTTTCACAGCATCATCATTTATGATTTGAAATAGCTCAACTGGAATTCCATCACCTTCACTAGCTTTGTTCATAGTGATGCTTCCTCAGGCCCACTTGAGTTCACATTCCTGGATGTCTGGCTCTAGGTGAGTGATTACAGCATCATGCTTATTTGGGTCATGAAGATCTTTTTTGTGTAGTTCTTCTGTGTATTCTTGCCACGTCTTCTTAATATCTTCTACTTCTGCTAGGTCCATACAATTTCTGTCCTTTATTGTGCCCATCTTTGCGTGAAATTTTTCCTTGGTAGTTTTGTTTTTCTTGAAGACAGCTCTAGTCTTTCCCATTCTATTATTTCCCTCTATTTCTTTGCACTGACCATTGAGGAAGGCTTTCTCATCTCTCCTTGCTATTCTTTGGAATTCTGCATTCAGATGGGGTGTATCTTTCCTTTTCTCCTTTGCCTTTAGCTTCTCTTCTTTTCTCAGCTATTTGTAAGGTCTCCTCAGACAACCATTTTGCCTTTTTGCATTTCTTTTTCTTGGGGATGGTCTTGATCACTGCCTCCTGTACAATGTCATGAACCTCTGTCCATAGTTCTTTAGGCACTCTGTCTATCAGATCTAATCCCTTGAATCTATTTCTCACTTCCACTATATAAGGGATAAGGGATTTGATTTATGTTATACTTGAATGGTCTAGTGGTTTTCCCTACTTTCTTCAATTTAAGTCTGAATTTGGCAATAAGGAAATCTGAGCCATAGTCAGTTCCCAGCCTTGTTGACTGTACAGAGTCTCTCCATCTTCATCTACCTAGAATATAATCAATGTGATTTTGGTGTTGACCATCTGGTGATGTCCATGTGTAGAGTCTTCTCTTGCATTGTTGGAAGAAGGTGTTTGATATAACCAGTGTGTTTCCTTGGCAAAATTCTGTTAGCCTTTGCCCTGCTTCATTCTGTACTCCAACACCAAATCTGCCTGTTCCTCCAGGTATCTTTTGACTTCCTACTTTTTCATTCTAGTACCCTATGATGAAAAGGACATCTTTTTTGGGTGTTAGTTCTGAAAGGTCTTGTAGTCCTCACTTCGGCAGCACATATACTAAAATTGGAATGATACAGAGAAGATTAGCCTGGCCCCTGCGCAAGGATGACATGCAAATTCGTGAAGCGTTTCATATTTTTGTGCTGGCGCCGGGCCGCCCTGAGCATCGTCCCCCCAAGAGGCGGTCAATAAACCTGATCAACCCTCAAAAAAAAAAAAAAAAATTAAAAAAAGGTCTTGTAAGTCTTCATAGAACCATTCAACTTTAGCTTCTTCAGCATTACTGGTTGGGGCATAGACTTGGATTACTGTGATATTGAATGGTTTGCCTTGGAAACCAACAGAGATCATTCTGCTGTTTTTGAGATTGCATCCAAGTACTGCATTTTTGGACTCTTTTGTTGACTATGATGGCTACTCCATTTCTTCTAAGGTATTCTTTCCCAGAGTAGTAGATATCATCGTCATCTGAATTAAATTTACCCATTCCAGTCCATTTTAGTTCACTGATTCCTAAAATGTCTATGTTCACTGTTGCCGTCTCCTTTTTGACCACTCCCAATTTACCTTGATTCACGGACCTAACATTCCAGGTTCCTATGCAATATTTTTCTTTACTTCTATCGCCAGTCACATCCATGACTGGGCATTGTTTTCATCTGGGCTCTGTTTCTTCGTTTTTTTGGAGTTATTTCTCTACTCTTTTCCAGTAGCATATTGGGTACCTGTGAACCTGGGGAGCTCATCTTTCAGTGTCATATCTTTTTGCCTTTTCATACTGTTCATTGGGTACTCAAGGCAAGAATACTGAGGTTGTTTGCCATTTCCTTCTCCAGTGGACCACGTTTTGTCAGAACTTTCCACCATGACCCATCCATCTTGGGTGGCCCTACATGGCATTGCTCATAGTTTCGTTGAGTTAGACAAGGCTGTGGTCCATATGATCAGTTTGGCTAGTTTTCTGTGATTGTATTCATTCTGTTCACCCTCTGATGAATAAGGATAGTGCTCAGTGCGTCTAACTTAATTGTCCAACATTCATACCCAGCGCTTGATGCTAACTGACCGTGGAAACCAGGACTGTCCTTTCTGTAACCTACCCAGCTCCTACCATCTGTGTGTGTTTCTAACTCTGTGCCCTTTTGTGTGATTCGTAGCATTTAAACCATTCTACTTTTTGTGTTCATAGCCTGCCCATCATTTAAAACTCTATTTCAGTGCTGCTTTCTTTTCCCTGACTGCTCATCATGATTTCCTATTACACTTGTTTGAGTCAGACAATGACTACTGATTAAAGACTGTTATTTACTACGGTTTCTGTATATTTCACTTTAACACTTTAAGAGCACTTATTTTTCATGGTTTTCTTCTTGTAAGACTTATCGATAGATGATAGATTTTGCGTGAGAAAGTACTTGTTTGCACATCCAGCACGGTGCCTGGAAAGTGGCCTCTGGTAAGTAAGCGCTTAGTGCTTGTCCACTGACTCCCTGAAAGCTTTGGGAGTTCTTGAGTGGCTATCATTGAGATTATCTGAGTTATGTTATAATAATACTCATCTGTTTTATCTTTTGATTTTCGGGGGAAATGTGTGACTGAGATCACTCTGCACTTTCCTTCTCTTTGGTTGAGTTTGGTTACATACGAATGTGTGTTTCTCAGAGTAGTCAGTATTGGTTTTATGACAGGGCTTCAATATTGAAGTCTCAGACTTCCCTGGCAGTCCAGTGATTAAGACTCTGTTCTTCCACTGCGGGGGTGCTGGCTCAATCCCTGGTTGGGAAACTAAGGTCCCACATGCCATATGGTGCAGCCAAAAAATAAAAAAAATATATACTGAGGTCTCAGGGTCTACATTGAAATATCACAAAATCATTGATGATAGAAGGAATGTGTACATAGCTCATGTCCTGTAGCTCTATATAAAGCTTTGGGTTTCTTTGAATATGATCTTTATGTTTTTTTATTTTAAAGCAGCTAACCAACCAACACTGTTATATATGTTAAGGCAGTGTTTATATATGTATGTTTCCTTTTTTCTGAGTGGAAGAGCAATTCAACATTGTACAAGCTTTGTGCTCATAGATGATAAAGGGCAGTGAATTGTGCTTGTCTTGAATATCCTCTTCTGTTGGTTTCAGTACAAATGTGGTATCTGTGCTGGTTTCTAGGCAGTAGTCTGAAACTTGGAACAGAAAATAACTGATATGTCTGCAGAAGCAACACACTTAATCTTTGGTAAAGTAATTTGAAAATTTGTGTCACATTTTATCAAGTGATAAAAATTTTAGATAGTATGTTTCTAAAACTTGCCAGGCATAAACTCTATAGTTTTCTTGCCCTTACTTGAACATCTTGCTCAACTATCTTGCTGTTACTTCTAGAGAAGTTTAAAAAAAAAAAAAAAAAGAAAAATGTGAAGGAAACAGAAATCAGAATTGGAAGGACATTTGTGGTGCAAATTATATACATCTACCCTAGTATTTTCTACTGTTTCCCTATTTGCCATGAAATGATGGGACCAGATGCCATGATCTTAGTTTTCTGAATGTTGAGCTTTAAGCCAAATTTTTCACTCTCTTCTTTCACTTTCATCAAGATGTTCTTTAGTTCTTCTTCGCTTTCTGCCATAAGGGTAGTGTCATCTGCGTATCTGAGGTTAGTAATATTTCTCCCAGCAGTCTTGATTCCAGCTTGTGCTTCATTCAGCCCAGCATTTCTCATGATGTACTTTACATATAAGTTAAAAAAGCAGTGTGACAAATATACATCTTTGACATACTCCTTTCCCTATTTGGAACCAGTCTGTTGTTCCATGTCCAATTCTAACAGTTACTTCCTGACCTGCATACAGATTTCTCAAGAGGTAGGTCAGGTGGTCTGGTATTCCCATCTCTTTCAGAATTTTCCACAGTTAGTGGTGATCCACACAGTCAAAGGCTTTGGCATAGTCAATAAGACAGAAATAGGTGTTTCTCTGGAACTCTCTTGCTTTTTCCATGATCCAATGGATGTTGGCAATTTGACCTCTGGTTCCTCTGCCTTTTCTAAAACCAGATGGGGAATCAGTGAAAACAGTGACAGACTTTATTTTTTTGGGCTCCAAAATCACTGCAGATGGTGACTGCAGCCATGAAATTAAAAAGCACTTACTCCTTGGAAGAAAAGTTATGATCAACCTAGAAGGCATATTAAAAAGCTGAGACATTACTTTGCCAACAAAGGTCCGTCTAGTCAAGGCTATGGTTTTTCCAGTAGTCATGTGTGGTTGTGAGAGTTGGACTATGAAGAAAGCTGAGCGAAGAAGGATTGATGCTTTTGAACTGTGGTGTCGGAGAAGACTCTTAAGAGTCCCCTGGACTACAAAGGACAGTCCATCCTATAATATATCAGTTCTGAATATTCATTGAAAGGACTGATGTTGATGCTGTATCTCCAAAACTTTGGCCACTTGATGGGAAGAGCTGACTCATTTGAAATGACCCTGATGCTGGGGAAGATCGAAGGTGGGAGGAGAAGGGGACAGCAGAGGCTGAGACGGTTGGATGGCATCACCGACTCAATGGACCTGAGTCTGAGTGAGCTGCGGGAGTTGGTGATGGACAGGGTGTGCTGCAGTGTGGACTGTGCTGCAGTCCATGGAGTCCCAAAGAGTCGGACATGACTGAGCGACTGAACCAAACCGTAATACTTAGGGCTTCCCTGGTGGCTCAGGCAGTAAAAAAATCTGCCTGCAAAGTAGAAGACCTGGCTTCAATCCCTGGATTGGGAAGATACCCTGGAGAAAGGAAGGGCAACCCGCTCCAGCAGTCTTGCTTAGAAAATTCCATGGACAGAGGAGCCTTGTGGTATAATATTCGTGGGATTGCAAAGAGCTGGACACAGAACTGAGTGACTAACACTTTCAGCATACTCATCAAATTGCTTTTATATGTGATTGTTTTTTGAAAGCAGGAATTCTGCTTTATTTCACTTCTGAACCTAGCACAATGCATGGCTCATAGGTGCTCAATAAATGGCTGCTGAATTTATGTTTGTGGAGTAGGCTAATATATTTGTTGTTGTTTAGTTGCTAAGTCACGTTTGACTCTTGCAACTGCCTTGACTGTAGCCCACTAGGCTCCTCTGTCCTTGGGATTTCTGAGGCAAAAATGCTGGAGTGAGTTGCCATTTCCTTCTTCAGGGGATCTTCCTGANTGTGCTGCAGTCCATGGAGTCCCAAAGAGTCGGACATGACTGAGCGACTGAACCGAACCGAACCGTAATACGTAGGGCTTCCCTGGTGGCTCAGGAAGTAAAAAAATCTGCCTGCAAAGTAGAAGACCTGGGTTCAATCCCTGGATTGGGAAGATACCCTGGAGAAAGGAAGGGCAACCCGCTCCAGTAGTCTTGCTTAGAAAATTCCATGGACAGAGGAGCCTGGTGGTATAACATTCGTGGGATTGCAAAGAGCTGGACACAGAACTGAGTGACTAACACTTTCAGCATACTCATTAAATTGCTTTTATATGTGATTGTTTTTTGAAAGCAGGAATTCTGCTTTATTTCACTTCTGAACCTAGCACAATGCATGGCTCATAGGTGCTCAATAAATGGCTGCTGAATTTATGTTTGTGGAGTAGGCTAATATATTTGTTGTTGTTTAGTTGCTAAGTCACGTTTGACTCTTGCAACTGCCTTGACTGTAGCCCACTAGGCTCCTCTGTCCTTGGGATTTCTGAGGCAAAAATGCTGGAGTGAGTTGCCATTTCCTTCTTCAGGGGATCTTCCTGACCCAGGGATTGGACCCGAGTCTCCTATATTGGCAGGTGGATTCTTTACCACTGAGCCACTAGGGAAGCTTGGGCTAATAAATCATGAAAATTTAATAATTTAGACGGAAAAAGTGAATTCTTAGTTTAACTCACTGATCACAGATTATATATTTATAGATTTATAAATAGCAATAAAAATGTCTATTGTCTACTGAATTCTTGAGTGACATCCAGTTCAGGTGACCAGAATACTGACACACGCTGTGTACATAATGTGTATGGGTTTGACCTCGTGGCTGGGAATTATAAATAAGTCTGGTTTGGGTTTCAGTTATTGTGGAAACACTTAAGGCTTATAAATGCGTATCATGTCCTTTTCTTTTATTGTTTTACAATGTTATTAATGTTTTCCTAGAGGTGATATTCTGCCTATCTTGCCACTTCTTTACACCTAGATAATAATACTTGTTGAATGTTAAAAGTGCCCTGATAGATCACCAGAAAACTTCGTAGGTATGAGATATACAGAAACTGGCAATTTCTAAATCACAGGAAACCAGAAGAGGTAGAGCTATTGATTAGAAAGTATGTGAAGTTAAGCTATAGGTCATTGTATTTCACTCCTTCCTTCCACATACTCCTTCCACTTAAGGAAAAACAGAAAAGCTTTTCCCTTAATTGTGCTTACTCTCTCAAAAGACGTATGTGTCACTTACCAATGCCTACATGCATACCATATTCCATACTCTATCAAGTCCTCATCTTCAGGGTGAAATGTCTCCCCCTTGCTTGGCATATTAAGATGCTGTTGGGGAAGAATTTATGGAAAACTTTATTCATATAAAAACAGGCTTGGGAAATAAGTCTAGATCAAATTTTGTCTCCACTTCTTAGTACTTAAGGCAGGAGTTGCTCCTTTGGCCTCCATCTGTAATCCCCTTCTTCCTAGTAGCTTTCTAGTGGCCATTTGACACAATTCTGGCAAATGATAAGCAAAAGCCTCTGGGTGGGGCCTCTGGGGAAGCTGGGAGATTCAGTGAGTAGACCCTTCTGTCTTTTCCCACTTCACTCTTTCTTGCTTCTTTTTGCCTGAAGTCCTCTGATGCCTGAAAGTGCAGAAGCTACCATGTAACTAAGAGGCAGTGGTCACACTGTGGTGCATGTTGGGGTGGAAGGAAGAAGAGCCTTCTTGTATCCTTGTCCATATTGTTGTTTTGTTGTGGTTTAGTTGCCAAGTAGTGTCTGACTCTTTGCAACCCCATGGCTTGGCAGCTTAAAGCACACCAGATTGTCCACCTCCAGCCCTCTTGTTTTTGTTGTTTATTTTTAATAACAATGACCATTTCTTATTTAAGCCACTGAAAGTGATTGTTATATTCCAGTTGAACATACTTCTAACTCGGTCCTCAGTTTCCTCATTTATAACTTGGCGATATTAAAACTACCTACTTCATACTGTTGATATGTGAATGAAATGAATTAAGTGAGAGGCACAGCAAAGTGCCTGGCTCAGAGTAAACACTAAATAAGGTTTAGGTAACATCATTATTCCAACCTGAATATTTTCTTCATTATATTTGTGTAAGAAATTTATGTTACAAAATAGATCATATGCAACTCAGTGCAGCTTTATCATAATCTTGTCTTCTTTTCTGAAGATTGCTTTTAGCATTTTTAAGAACAGTTTTGTTGAGGTATTACTGACTACAGTGAACTGTACATATTTAAAATTACTGATATGATAAGTTTGGATGTATGTATTACCTGTGAAACCAGGTTGCTGATATTTCTTCTGGCAATCTTGATTCCAACCTGTGATTCCTCTTGCCTGGGATTTCACATGATGTACTGTGCATATAAGTTAAATAAGGAGGAAATGAAAGTGAAAGTCGCTCAGTCATATCCGACTCTTTGCAACCCCCTGGACTGTAGTCCATGGAATTCTCCAGGTGAGACTACTGGAGTGGGTAGCCTTTCCCTTCTCCAGGGGATCTTCCCAACCCAGGGATTGAACCCAGGTCTTCTGTAGGACCCCTGCATTGCTGGTGGATTCTCTACCAGCTGAGCCACAAGGGAAGCTCAAGAATACTGGAGTGGGTAGCCTGTCCCTTCTCCATAGGATCTTCCTGACCCAGGAATTGAACTGGGGTTTCCTGCATTGCAGGTGGATTCTTTACCAGCTGAGCTATCAGGGAAGCCCTTTAAGAGGGTGACAATATACAACCTTGTCGCACTCCTTTCCCAATTTTGAGCCAGTTAGAGTATAAATTAATTCTATTTGGAGAAGTGGTCTAAAGTTTAGACCATCACTATAATCAAGGTAATGAATATATCCATCACCCTCAAAGACTTCGTCACATACCTTTGTAATCCCTTCATTCCTTCACTTCCCACCTCTCTTCCCTCTGGATGACCACTTGTATGCTTTCTATCACTGTAGATTATTTTTCAGTTTTTAGAGTTTTATATAAATGGAGCCATACAGTATGTCCTTTTGTTTTTTTTTTTTTTTCCTGGGAGGGATGATTCTGGCCTCTTCCACTCAATGTAATTATTTGGAGATTCATCCATGATTTTGCCTGTTCAATAGTTTCTTTTTATTGTTGAAATAGCATTCTATGGTATGAATACACAGACATTTGTTTTTACCTATTGATGAGGAACTTTGAGTATTTTTAATTATTTTAAATTAAACATTAAATATCTCCCTCCTGAAACACTTTGTTTATAACTCTAAAGGAACATTTCTCATAATGTGTTAAACTAGGTTGTTTTCTTACATCCTTCATTATACTATTCTTGTCCTTCAAGATAGGGGAACTGTGTATTTTTCATCCTTGCTCTCCCAGCCCCTAGCATAGCAGTATAGTTTCAAACTGGTGCTTCATGTAAACAGCCCTCTTAGCTGAAGCCCAGACTTTCTCTTCCTCCTGTATTGTCTTCATTATCACCATTTACTCATTCAAAAAGAAAGTTGAGAGATGTTTGTTTGCTGCTTTTGGAAAGTATACTTTGTGTATAATTCATATACAATAAAAGTCACCATTTTTTTAATTTAAAAAAATTTATACAATTTCTAAAGGTTATACTCTATTTACAGCTATTACAAAATATTGGCTATATTTCCCATGTTGTGCAATACATCCTTGTAGCCCGTCTTACACACAATCGATTGGACCTCCCATTCACAGACCCCTAAGCTACAAACCACTAGTGTGTTCTCTATATCAGTGAGTCTGCTTCTTTTACATTCGCTAGTCTGTTGTATTTTTTAGATTCCACATATTAGTGATACCAGGTAGTTTTTGTTTTCTCTAACTTACTTCACTTTGCATCATGTCCTCCAAGTTCACCCATGTGTGTAGTCATTCAGTTGTGTCTGACTCTTTGTGACCTCATGGACTGCAGCCTACCAAGCTTTTCTGTTCATGGGGATTCTTAAGGCAAGAATACTGGAGTGGGTTGCCATGCCCTCCTCCAGGGGATCTTCCCAATGCAGGGACTTGAACCCTGGTCTCCTGTACTGCAGGTGGATTCTTTATTGACTGAGCCACAAGGGACAAGATCACCTGCATTGCTCCAAATGGCAAAATATTATTCTTTTTTTTTTTTTTGACTTAATAGTACTCCATTGTGTATGGTTGTTAAGTTGTGGTTGACTCTTTTGCCACTCCATGGGCTGTAGCCCACCAGGCCTCTCTGCCCATGGAATTCTCCAGGCAAGAATACTGGAGTAGGTTGCCATTTCCTTCTCCAGGGATCTTCCTGATGCAGGGACTGAACCTGCATCTCTTGCACTGGCAGGTGGTTTCTTTACCACTGAGCCGTACACACACACACACACACACACACACACACACACACACACACGTGTGTATGTATATATGTGTGTGATGTATCTATGTATATGTGTATATTAATGTGATATATATATATAAGCTTCTTTATCCATTCATCTTTTGATGGACACTTAGGTTGCTTCCTAAGTATCCATCAAATAAATAATGTTGCTATGAACATTGGGAGGCATTATCATTTCAAATTATTGTTTTTGTTTTTTTTTAAACATGTACCCAGGAGTGGAGTTGGTAGATCATACGGTAGTTCTATTTTTGATTTTCGAGACCCTCCATACTATTTTCCACAGTGACTGCACCAATTTACATTTCCATCATTAGTATGTGAAAGTTCCCTTTTCTCTACATCCTTACCAATATGTATTATTTGTGTTCTTTTTGATGATAGCCATTCAGACAGGTGTGAGGTGATAGCTCACTGTGATTTTCATTTGCATTTCCCTGATGATTAGTGATGCTGAGCATCTTTTCATGTGTCTGTTCACCATCAGCTTTCCTCTTTGGAAAAATATTTATTCAGTTCTTCTGCCTCCTTTTTAATTTTTTGCTCTGTGGCATGGCTTGCAGGGTCTTCAGTTCCCTGACCAGGGACTGAACCCAGACCCTGGTAATGAAAATGCTGAGTCCTAACTACTATACTGCCAGGGAATTCCCTCCCCATTAAAACAAAAATTTTTTAATGTTGCATTTTATGAACTGTTTATACATGTTGAATATTAATCCCTATCAGTCATATCATTTACAAATATTTTCTCCCATTTAGTAGGTTGTCTTTTTGTTTTGGTGGTTTCCTTTGCTATGCAAAAGCTTTTGTTTACTTAGGTCCCATTTGTTTATTATTTGCTTTTATTTCCTTTAGGGGATGGATCCAAAAATATTGCTGTGATTTATGTCAAAGAGTGTTCTGCTTAATTTTTCCTCTAGGACTTTTATACTACAAAGCTATAGTAATTAAAACAATACAGTACTGGCATAAAAACAGACAGATAGATCAATGGAACAATATAGAGAGCTCAGGTATAAACCCACACTTATGGTAAATTAATCTGTGACCCAGAGGCAAGAATACACAATGGGGAGAAGACAGTCATTTCAATAAGTGGTGCTGGGAAAACTAGATAGCTACCTGTAAAATAATGAAATTAGGACATTCTTTAGCACCATATTCAAAAATTTGTTGTTCAGTCGCTCAGCTCGACTCTTTGTGACTCTATGGACTGCAGCATGCCAAGCTTCCCTGTTCCTCACCATCTCTTGGAGCTTGCTCAAACTCATGTCCATTGAGTTGGTGATGCCATTCAACCATCTCATCCTCTGTTGTCCCCTTCTCTTGCCTCAGTCTTGCCCAGCATCACGGTCTTTTCTAATGAGCTGGCTCTTTGCATTAGGCCAAAGTATTGGACCTTTAGCTTTAGCATCAGTCCTTTCAATGAATATTCAGGACTGATTTCCTTTAGGATTGATTGGCTTGATCTCCTTGCAGTCCAAGGGACTCTCAAGAGTCTTCTCCAACACCACAAGTCAAAAGCATCAATTCTTCTGCCTTCACCCTTCTTTATTGTCAACTCTCACATACATACATGACTACTGGAAAAACCATAGCTTTGACTAGACAGACCTTTGTTGGCAAAGTAATATCTCTGCTTTTTAGCATGCTGTCTAGGTTGGTCATAACTTTCCTTCCAAGGAGCATGCGTCTTTTAATTTCATGGCTGCAGTCACCATCTGCAGTGATTTCTTGGAGTCCAAGAAAATAAATTAAAAAATAAAGACCTAAATAAAAAACCTAATATAGGACCAGAGATTATAAAACTCACACATTCTAAGTGGACAGATCAATGACTTTGAAAAATGTATTGTGCATGCATAGAGCTTTATAAACCACCAAACCAATTAAAATATAGAACATTTGTAATCTTCCCCCAAAGTTCACTCTTACACCTTGGCAGTTTTGTAATGTCAGTGTCTTGCAGCCCTCTGTCTCAGGCAGTTACTGGTCTGTCTGATTTCTATCAATATAAAATGGCTTTGTCTCAGTTGAACTTTCATACAAATCAAATTACTCAGTATGTACTCTTTATTTCCAGTTTCTTTCAATTTGCATAATATCTGTGAAGTTCATTTGTATTACATTGATTTGTCTTTAATTGAGGGTTTTTAATCCATTTACATTTAGCATTATCTTTGAAATATTTGGGTTTCAGTATACTATCTTTTTTTCATTCCATTTTTTTTACCTCTACTTTTTCCTCTGTTACTCATTCCTTGACTACTTTTAATTGATTTGAATTGTTCTTTTGCATGTGTGTTTCATTTTATTTCCTCTATTGATATTTTAGCTTTACCTTTTATTGTTTTTAGTGATTGTCTAGGGCTTACAATATATATATTCTAACATAGCATAGTCTCTGTGTTAATAAAAGTAATATTCTACCTTTTTGTGTTTCCTAAATCCTTTACATACATCACATTTCTCATTTCACAAATATAATAATGTTAATCAGAATTATTCCATTTCACCCTTTCCTAAATTCACTTTTTCATTTAAAATCACTCAAATGACTTTCCCCCCCTTTTTTTTTCTGGTACTGAGTTACCTCCTAGAAATTAAAAGGCGCTTGCTCCTGGGAAGAAAATCTATGACCAACCTAGATAGCATATTAAAAAGCAGAGACATTACTTTGCCAACAAAGGTCCATCTAGTCAAAGCTATGGTTTTTCCAGTAGTCATGTATGGATGTAAGAGTTGGACTATAAAGAAAGTTGAGTGCCAAAGAATTGATGCTTTTGAACTGTGGTGTTGGAGAAGACTTTTGAGAGTCCCTTGGACAGCAAGGAGATCCAACCAGTCCATCCTAAAGGAAATCAACCCTGAATATTCATTGAAAGGACTGATGCTGAAGCTGAAACTCCAATACTTTGGCCACCTAATGCAAACAACTGACTCATTTGAAAAGACCCTGATGCTGGGAAAGATTGAAGGTGGGAGGAGAAGGGGATGACAAGGGATGAGATGGTTGGATGGCATCACATCACCAACTCAATGGACATGAGTTTGAGTAAGCTCTGGAAGTTGGTGGTGGACATGGAAGCCTGGCACAGTCCATGGGGTCACAAATAGTCAGACAGGATTAGTGACTGAACTTACTGAAGTTACCTCCTAACATGACTATCAAGTTTATTATGTTTTGAATCTTGTCCACATCTCTAAGTTAATCTACTACTGCTTCAGCTCCAGGGATACTGATTTTCTTAGCATACTTCAAATACATCTGGCTGTTTGAAACATTTGTGTCTTATATAAATTGTTCCTTCTGTCTAGAATACCCATTCTCTCTTGCCATTTATACCACCCCAACCCTAGGCAGGTTGATAAGAAGTCTGGGGTCCCAGAGGAGGAGGATCGGGGGCTCTCAAGGAGGAGGTAGGGGTTTGAAATTCTCAAGGAGGAGGAAAGGACAAAGGTCTTTTTATTTCTTCTCTTTACATTTCCATAGTCTTAGTCACATAAAATGTTTTTTTTTCTTTAAACTGATGATTACACAACAAAAAACTCAGTTTAAACTCTGTGAAAAGTGAAAGTGAAGTTGCTCAGTTGTGTCCAACTCTTTGCAACCCCATGGACTGTAGCCTACCAGGCATATAACAACAATGTTTTCTGATTGAGAACAGTTTCTATTTCTTGAAAACCTCTGACTAATCCTGTTATCTTAAATGTATATTATGGGAATGGGTCTGGAAATGTAAGCTGTGGGAGTGGGTCTGGAAAAATTTTACAAACTTGAGACATTCTTTTTATTTATTGTAATAACTAATTTAAAAAGTATATAGCTCCCTTGTTAAAGACTAGCACATGGTGAGGGTGGGGCACTGTCCGATCCCCTTCTGATGTCTGTGTCAGAAGCTTTCTCTGACACACGGAAGGCTTACTTTAGTAAAACTCTGCTACACAAAAGCTCTTGAATGCTCAAGCTTGGTCCCAGGTCCGAGATCACGAATCCAACATCGTTCACTGTAAGTTATCACACCCCTAGTCTAGCCTTTGAGAGTCTTTATTTGATGATGAAGTAGCATGGGGCCTCATGGAATTTTGACCAGCAGTCAAACATGTGCAAGAGAAGAAATGATGGGGAGTTATTGCCCTGGGGGACACCATTGACCGATGAAGAAGGGGTGGTGGTGGTTTAGTCGCTTAGTCGCGTCTGACTCTTTGCGACCCCATGGGCTGTAGCCCACCAGCCTCCTCTGTCCATGTTATTTTCCAGGCAGGAGTACTGGAGTTGATTGCCTTTTCCTTCTTCAGGGGATCTTCCTAACCCAGGAATCGAACCCAGGTCTCCTGCACTGCAGGCAGATTCTTTACCGACTGAGCTGTGAGGGAAGTCCATGAAGAACAGAGTAATGAAAATGCTTTGTGCTTTCTTTTCCTGAGAGGTTATTAGTGTGTCCTGTAAGGCTCAGTATCCAACCTTCTGTTTTGGTGGCCAGTCAATTCAACAACAAATCTTGTTTTGACTCTCCTTCCTTCCCTCATTTGTTCCTTCTACCCAAGATTTTGTTCCCTGTAACATACTTCTTTGTCTTAGGTTCTGTATTCTGAGGAACCCAGGCTGAGAAAATACAATTATTACCTGTACAACAAGTACAATGCCCATAACTTCCTCCAGATCAGTGATTTTTTTTTCAGATATCTTAAGGCAGTACTTTATTAAGCCCTAAAATGTGCAGCTGGTAAAAGTAGAGCAATTCTGATTGGAATGAGAATGAGGCTGAGGTTTTGTAAAACAAAAAACAATACACTAATTAAGCTGTGAACTTCATGAGAATTAGAAAATGTCTTATTAATCTTTGATTCCTAAGAACCTGGTATAGGGTCTGGCTCCCAGCAGGTAGTCAATAATATTTATTCCACTGAACCACATTTAATTGAGGGAAGCTAAAGTCTAGATAATATAAATAATTTTACTTAGTCTACAGTGATTATGGATACAAGAACAAAACAAATACAGTTCTAATACTTTTTCTGGAAACATGGGGTTTATTAGGAAAGGTAATAAAATGTTTTCTGCAAGCTCAAGTTTTTCTATTCTTGACTTGGTATATTAATTTTCAGGTGGATGTCCAGACTTATGTGTTGTCATCAGTAATAAATTGAAATAGAATTTTTAAAGATCCTCTACATTCTTGAAATTGTTTATTAATAAAAGTGAAAGGGATGGGAAAGATATTTATAATTATTTTATTCTTATCAGTGTGGAAAGAGTGAGATAGTAAAGTAAAGCTAACATCTAGAAAGTAAAGATACCACCACAGAATCAAAGAGCCACAAATGGAGCCTCTTCTTATATGCTGTGTTGATAGTATTGAAGGGTGTCATCATTTCTTAAGCATGACAGAAAATCCAGAGGGGTAGATTGAATTAGATATTGTGAACAAGAGTTTCTGAGCATTCAGAGGTGGGGGAAAAGTGAAAAAAAAAATGACCTGGAAATTTATGCTCTTAAATAATTTAGCAGGATATAGTTTTATATGAATAAAGTATTTTATCAATTGGTTCGTCAATTCACCTACTCACTACCCACCCATTATAATAGTGTTAAGATTGGCATTTAAAAAGCTTCCAAGAGAATCTGTTCTTTACCATCAGTCAATGAATTGTTAAAGTTCAGTTCAGTTCAGTCACTCAGTCGTGTCCAACTCTTTGCGACCCCATGAATTACAGCACGACAGGCCTCCCTGTCCATCACCAACTCCCAGAGTTCACCCAAACCAAAGTCCATCGAGTCGGTGATGCCATCCAGCCATCTCATCCTCTGTCATCCCCTTTTCCTCCTGTCCCCAATCACTCCCAGCATCAGAGTCTTTTCCAATGAGTCAACTCTTTGCATGAGGTGGTCAAAGAACTGGAGTTTCAGCTTTAGCATCATTCCTTCCAAAGAACACCCAGGACTGATCTTTAGAATGGACTGGTTGGACTCCTTACAGTCCAAGGGACTCTCAAGAGTCTTCTCCAACACCACAGTTCAGAAGCATCAATTCTGTGGCACTCAGCTTTCTTCACAGTCCAACTCTCACACCCATACATGACCACAGGAAAAACCATACCCCTGACCAAATGGATCTTTGTTGGCAAAGTAATGTCTCTGCTTTTGAATATGCTATCTAGGTTGGTCATAACTTTCCTTCCAAGGAGTAAGCATCTTTTAATTTCATGGCTGCAGTCACCATTTACAGTGATTTTGGAGCCCAAAAAAATAAAGTCTGACACTGTTTCCACTGTTTCCCCATCTATTTGCCATGAAGTGATGGGACCAGATGCCATGATCTTCGTTTTCTGAATGTT